>JAAAKO020007725.1:0-18982 GCA_010015015.2 Bolitophila cinerea | reverse complement strand
AAGAAGTAACAATAAATTCAATTTCACCATACAGCAATAAAATTATTAAATTCACTTCAACATCATCATGAACAAAAAAAATGCGGCTTTAGTTCAATTTTAGCCTTAGCTGGGATTGAACCAGCGCTGCGATAAAAGTAAGCTAAATAAGGCAAAAATTATAAAAAATACATTAGGGTGGCTTTTGTTTTGATAATTATCGGGCCGCCCTCCTAATTTACTGGAAAAACGAAAATACAATTTGTCGATTTTTTTCAGAGTTTTATATTTATGTCTAATCCTTGACCACAAGGGTTGAAGTTTTCTATATAAAGTACAATACATTTTACTGACTGAACCTAGTATTTAATTGTAGGACTAAATTCGTGCCTAAGAATTTTTAATTCTCAGAATTTAGTCTACAAGAATGCTGCTACACAAAAAAATACTTCCCTTCCCTTATAAATTTGTATAGGTTACACCATTATAAAAAAATGGCGAAGGGGCTGAAATAAAAAATTTAGAGCGGAATGTTAAAAAAATACTAAATACGCAAATATGTTCAGTTTTGCGTATATAATTTTAATGGTGGTCGAATGTCCATTTCCATATTAGAGGTGTTTTTAATTAAAATGAAAATTCTTTATTAGACAAAAAAAATAATAAATATGATCGAATAAATAATTTGTTTAAAAATAACTGCATTATTTGATTTTAACACAAATTTGTACCGTTTGTGATTATTTTAACCTTTTATCTCCCTCCCTCCCAAAAAATATTATTTTCGGGAAAAAATCTAATTATGCAGTTTTTTTTAAATCATCTACTCGATCCTTTTTTGTCATAAAAACTTTTTTATACAAATTAAAAACACCCCTAAAAAAGGGATGGATATTTGACCACCATTAAAAATATATACACAGTGATCAGAGAGCCTAACTGAACATTTTTGCGTTTTTAGTTTTCTATTTATTTTAGCATTTCATGCTTTTCTCGAATTACCCATACAAAATGTTAAGAGTATAGGAGTAATATTATTATTAAATTATAGCATCATTCTCGTAAACTAAATTCTATGAATTTTACTTTCCTATTAAATAGTAGCTACAAAGTCAATAAATGTATTGTACATTATATAGAATTCATTAACCCTTGTAGTCGAGGGTTACACAACAATTAAAATTCTGAAAATTTTGTTTTTGATTTGTTTGCCCTATTTCCGTATTTTTGTAATATCCATAATATCCGTAATAAAATATGTAATATCAAAAATATATTAAGAACATATATTCCAATATATAGTAATACCAAAATGAAATATTATAAAAATATCGAGAATATTAAAAATAATAGGAGTATTAAAAATAATTGGAATATTAAAAATAATAGGAATATTGAAAATAAAATTTATTACGAAATTTATAATATGGTCTAACATTTTAACGTTGTGAAATGGTCTCGGGGCAGATCAAACTGTAGACGATCAGGCGAAAACATCGAACTTGTAAGGCAAAGTGTTGCATATATCCTGAAACTTCAACACGACAACGTTCAACACAATTGGCTATATCGCGTTGATCGATTTGGCAGATTTCGAAAAAAAAAACTTCAGATGGCCCAACAGATTTATATTGATGACCCGGCATTGCATACACTGAGAGACTAAATGTTACCGACCGATTTTAACAATTGAATTATCAATTTTCAACAAACCATCAAAAATGGTCCAGAGAACAGACATAAATGGTGGTATTACCAATAAAAGTTGCTATTTAAACTATTTTTTTGATTATCCTAATTATTATTGAAGTGTTTATTGAAAAAAGACTATTTAATGGTAATTCCAGTCATACAGTGTATTTTAACATGTAGGAGAAGGTCTACATTTACAAATCACGGTTTTTACATTAGCTGAAATATATTACATTCGAGCGGAAATTGCGGAAATTACAACGATCGTCCTTCAAAAAATGGTGCAAAATGGAAAAGAGATGATGCCAATATAATTTTCCACACATAAAGTTATAACGGTATATGAATTAAACTTTAATTTGCAACTAGTTTTAGATATTTTTATGAACTGGTTTAAAAGTTATCACAGCATGTCCAGAAATAAGATGTACTAAGGCCCTCACGGGCAGAGGGATTTTTTGATATGTATTTTTTGCCAAGTTGGTCAACCGATATGGTGTAGCTTATTGGCTCCTTCCATTTTTAATGAGCCCAAGAGAGCATCAGAACGACCAAAACTGTGGTCACAGCAATGTATCCCATGCACCATATCGATATAATCTGCATCCTTCAAACAGTTTTTGGAGCGGTATGAACTTCGCGGTGATGATTTTCACTCTATTGTTAAACGTGACCAAATATGGATTCTCCACTACTATACCCCTGAAACTAAAAAAACAATCCTCCCAAAGTAGTCACACCTCACCATCCTAAGACAAAAACATTAAAACCATGATTTCTACATAAAAAAAATCATGGCATCCGTGTTTTGGAACCGCAACGGAATCATTTTGATTTTTTACATTAGGATGAAACCAACAATGCTCCTAGATATTGTGAGACCTTGAACAAATAAATAAGGACCAATTCGAAAAAGGAGGGGGAATGCTGGAGAATAGAATCTGTTTTCTACACGAAAATGCCAGATCCCACACGGCCAACGCAACAAAAAATAACGTTGACGTAAAGATGGAGGTGAATAAAGGGTCAAAAGGATTGGCGGCATAGCTTTTTGACAAAGGCATGAAAAAAATATTTTTTGTTTCATTACGTGCATTTTAGAGATGTCTTCTAACCATGTTAAAGTTTTTTTTTAACCTACAAAAATCTAGTATATTCTTTCTTTCTAGACATGCCTCATCGTATTAATAGGAAAGCAACTATTTGTCCACCCTGTATAAATGTTTACTTCATTTTCCCGCAGTGTATATGTTTGTATGTGTGTGTGAACGGGCGATTTTCTTACCGATTGTGATAAACAACAAAGTTACGCTGTTTATTTCGAATCTACGAGTATAATATGAACGAGCGCGCCTGCAACGGCACGCGGTGGCGCGCAATATGACCTCAATTGCATACATATACAATATTTATCGAGATTTTGGCCAAAGGTAAATCTGTGTGTATGTGTGTGTGTGTGTATGTGTAATTTATACGCTGGCCGTGGCGCTCTTATACAAACAAAACAATTTATAATATTCTGTATACGTGCATTTTCGGAGTTCGTATGTGGAAAAGGAAGGAGTGTATATATATATAGTTTTGCACGCGAATTGCGGTGGCTCTGTGCGGTGGCAGCGCGGCGGTGGCGGCTGAGGCAGGAAACCAGTTTTGCGATGCGAAAAAATTCAACTTGCTCCAATAGAAAATGAAACGCGTTTCCACATAACAGCGATGTTATCAAATCATAATATAAGTATAGTTTCGCTTCGTTGTTATTGCATCTTATATGGCACAGACGGCAGGTTGAGCTAAATGTCGCTTATATTTGAGGTCTTGCTCATTGCTTAAGATAGTTTCAATGAGATGAAATTTACACTGATTTTCTCTAAAACAAAAAACAAAAATTATTTTCTGCAAGAAACACAAATGTAATTCTACAAAAAAATATGGTGATTTTTTACTAGAAAAGAACCGTTTTTTCGGTCAAACGTACCCTACCGATTTTAATAAAACTTTCAGGGTAGTTATAAAAGAAGATGGGAATGGAATTTAAGTATTTTATTAGTAACACATATCAATGTGTGCCAAAAAAAAAGATTATTAAAGAAGCGTGTAAAAAAATCCACGATTTTTAATATTATTGCTTGTTAGGCGGCATTAAGTTTCCGGAACGGGCTAGATATGGCTCGCGTATTGCGAAATTGTTATGATGGTTGCCTAGGCTAACTAATTTTGCTTACTAGGCAGTTTTGTGAAGCAAGTCAGGCAAAAATGGATAACACGAATTTCGTGCTGTCATCAAACATTTCTGGATGGATGGAAAAACGGTGACGGAGATACGAGATATTATGCAGAAAGTTAATGGCACCTCCACACCTTCTTTTTCGACTGTCAGTTTCTGGGTGAGCGAGTGCATACGTGGCCGTACGAGCACCATGGATGAACCACGCAGTGGACGTCCAAAAACGGCCACAAATGGGGAAATGGTCGACAAAGTCCTTGATCTTGTGTTAGCCGATCTTCAAGTCAGATAGTAAAGACCATGGGCATCTCATATAGTAAAGACCATGGGCATCTCATATGAACGTACGCAAAATATCGTGCACGAACATTTGGGCATGAGGAAGCTGTAGGTGCGCGATGGGTGCCGCGTTTGCTGACTATGGACAATAAGTGAAATAGTCTGACCACTTCGAAAGAGTGTTTGGCCCTCTTACAACGTAATCCAAAAGATTTTTTGCTGATTTTGCTCCAAAGAAGGCAAAAACTGTCACATTGGCCGGAAAGGTCCTGGCTTTTGTTTTTTTGGGATTCGCAAGGTGTGATTCAAATTGACTTTTTGCAGACGGATAGAACGATCACGGGGCAATAATACAGATATTTATTGGATCAGCGTATTGTCGTTTGCAGCGGAAAGAAGTGTTCTTCTCCCACGACAACGCGCCAGCTCATTCATCCCAAATCGCCAAGGCCAAATTGGTTAAATTGGGCTACGGGATAGTACCGCATCACCCATACTTTCCAGACCTGCCTCTCTGCGTCTTTTTTTGTTCAAAAAAATAAGACTAAATTCGGGGGAAAGCTTTACGTCATATGAGGAGGTTCCCAAAATCATATTTTTCTGGAGGCCTTAAAAAAGTTGGAGCACCGCTTGAAAAAGTGTATCGCCATGCAAGGAGAATATGTTGAAAAATAAAAACAAAAACCGGTCTAACTAACCGATATGTGAAAGTACAAGGTACAAGGTCCGTAGGGATCTACAAAAAAGTGACTCAATTATACGGTTCATTTATATTTCAAATGGATGAAATTCGGCATACACTATTATCGATGTATTTTTCAACCAACAGCAACATTCTGATTCTGGTTGACCTGGCGCAAATGTTCGGGAAACTTTCCACCGTTAATATTTCATATGAGAGGGTATGATTGCGAATCACACAACCACCATGCTTTAATACCATACTTCGCTGACTTACTCTTGATGAATAAAGTGAAGTGTCTACGGCCTCTATAAGGGAACAGCTTCTCATCTTGGGTTACTGATTCGTGCAAATTGTAAGCACCAGACAACATATAACAATAGTCATCAATGGCTGCTGTGTTGCTGCTTGCTGGGAAGCAACAAGATCATGAGCCATTTTTTATACGAACCGTTTCTCAGAGACGCAGCCGGTCGTAATCCAGGAAAAAACCATATGTTTTATAGTGCTTTGGCTTAGATGGTTTTAGTGAGCGGCGAGAAAATAAACATAAAATTCAATTTTCTACAATTCTTAGCAATGACATCTGCTTTGATAACGGACACTGATGAAGCTTACAGTGAAATGGCTCCTGCAGCTCTTTTCAGCATTCAAGTACTAATTATAAAGTTAATCTCGATATACTAACCGCTCTGAGAGCATCTTGACTTTTTGGAGTACATGTAGATAGGCCCGTCAATTACGGCAAGTTTTTGAATTTCCAAAACACAGACAAGGATTTCATAGAATTTTGTCTGAAATACATCCTCAAGGTATATGGACATTTCCATATACCTAGCAATGTGTATACCAGTTTGGAGAGAGCCGTTCTACGGTATAGAATGATTTCCAATTCTTTGGAGGAGTACGTTCAATGTTTCATTCCTTCCTGATAGGAATTATTACTTTAAAAGTCTTTCAAACACAAACCCAACATTTTTAAACACGTAAAAATACTGTTTTTTGAATTTATTTTTTAATATACACAATGTCTTTGGGGACCTTGTACCTAGTTGCCGAAGAAATACTACTATTTAACCAAAAAAATACCAAAACAGGCTCGTATTGAATTAAATCCTGTTTTTATTGCTTCAGCATGTTGTTTTTGTGAAATACAAGCAAGAAGACGGTTTTGGTGCATCAACAAAAACAAATATTTACAAATGAAAGTCGAAAAGGTCCGCATGGACCTTGTCACCGATCGCATACTTTTCTTGTCCATTCCGGGAAATTTTTCAATTTATCCGTACATCCTTTTGATTTTAATTGCTTTTGCTTAATTTTTGTTCTTGTTTTTTTCTTGTTTTTTGCACATCGAAATTTCATACACAAAAATGTTTACGTACTATTCTTTTCAACAGTTGCCATGGATAAGAAGGCATAAAAATAAGTCCGATGTACAAAAGCAAATACAATACAAAATTAAATGTGAAACCAAAGTCCGCGGGATAAAATTCACATCCCCACTTGTTTTATCTTGAAACAAATACGAAAATGATGGAGAATTGGAGAATGGATGGATGGGAATGGATCGAAATGGATATCTCGATATAAACCTTCTTGGAAGTTATTAAATAAATAATATTTAAATAGGGTATATTTTTAACTTTATAAACCTATCCTATTTTAGGCGATTTTTACCACAAAATGTTAGTAAATTTTGTGATCGAAAAAATCTCTATTACATCCCAATATTTTTTGGGAGGGTCTCGCTAAACTCATTTCACCTTCCACCTGAACCTTTTTTTTCATTTTTTTATTTCTATTTTTTATTTGTGTTTTTTTTTATATTAGACATTCATAAATTGACCAATCATAAATCTGTAAATCGTAAAATACGAATTGAAAACGGTGCAGCACGTAACCTCAAATTATTTAACATCACAAGCCCGCAACGACACAAGCATATGTATCGTCACATTATTTAACATCAAAAATACGCAGCGTAAAAAGCATGTATAATCAAAATTATTTATCTCAAAACCAAAAAATGGAAATATGTATTGTGTAAATTTTGTCAGATTTTATAAAAACGCTTTTCTGGATAGTGTATTTTCAAATGGGTTGACGTCATAAATTTACACTGATACAAATCAATTTGTTGGTACGTGCTTGTGATGATGACGTTTTTTTTTTAGTATTTTTGAATGTGTGACGTCATAATTACCTGCTAAAACTCGATTTGATGATACGTTCTTTTGATGGTTGGTGCTTTTTACGCGCTTTTGACGCTACATATCGCACTACCAATTTCAAAAATAAATATTATCGGGATAGGGAAATAATTACAAGAAAATTTTCGCAAAAAACTCTCATGTTCGGAATTTGTCCGTACCTCAAAAGTACTCCACCGTTTAGAATCCGAATTCATTTTGTCGTCCTCGTTCTCGAATCTTTAGGAGATAATTTGACAATACCAATGAAAAGTTCTAATACACACACAAGTATACAACCAATCATTTCTATCTACAACAGTCTGCATAAAATTACTAAAAACAAAATATAAAGTTATTTATATTATAGATATAGATAAATAAAATGTATTGTATATTTTGCATATTTAATATATGTGTATTTTGTATTGTGAATATTATCAAAGTAAAACTTTCACGCCAGATCGCGCCAGTGTGTGTGTGCTGTACGCTTACGCAGTAATTATCATTTCGGTTTAGTGAAATGGAAGAATTAATTAAGTTTCAAACTGCTGCGATGTAAAATCGATCTCTTTCGAAGCGAAGAAGAACATCAGCTAGTGTATAATATTATTGGTATATGGATGTGTATATATTGAACCTACCCATTTTTTTCTTCGATGTGTTAAAGTTATCATTGTTTTTTATCTTCCATTGGGCAAAACATTATAATAAATACATTTTTTTTAATAGTTTAGGAAGTGCTCAATGGCTTAAAAATTTTGATTTTATGATGTAACCCATTGAATATTGCTCTAATTAAAAACAATATAAGCCTCTTAAATGAAAATACAAACGCACGCTGGTCTCAATTTCGGAAAAAAAAATGTTCAAAATCAAAATGGCCCTATTTAGGCCCAGCTGCCTATCCTTCGGTGAAGATCAATAATCATACTAAAACTATTTTGATTTTTCCATAGAGCCGGTAATATTTTTAAATATGAGCGTAGCCAAGTTTTCTTTGGTTTCAAGACAATAACCCATTAGGAGTCATCGACACACAATCTAAACATTTTTTTTGTTGTTACTTGGGGGCTTCTGATAAAGTGTTTAGATTATCGTCATTTTGGCAAATCCTAAAATTGTATTTATACCTTTTTTAATTTAATTTAATTTTTATTTCATATTAAAAAAATATATACATCCTTTTTGTCTTTAAAAAAACTTACAGCACATTTTTAGATCGTAATTAAATATAAACATTACATTTCATTTTATTTTTAAAGGGACAATTGCAATCTTACATTGTACGGCGTGGGTGGGTCTAATATATAGAAATATACACTTATTTATACATAAATATGTGTATGTATATGTGTGCCCTGCAGGCAGGGTGTCAGTCTAAAATTTGTGTGTGTGTGTGTGTGTATGTGTGTGTGTGAGTGAGAGACTTTCTCGCGCGCGCACTGTATATAAATTGAAAATTGTGCAACCCCGTTCTCGAACCCGACGCAAAAACGCCGATCGTGGATACACACACTCACACGTACATAACATACCCCGTTATATATCTATTACAAAGAGACACAGAAAATAAGAAATTACATCCTTGCACACACATACACCCACTTTCATCTACTACTATTATATTTATACGCTCGTGAGTGCATCACTGCATCCCTGCACACAGAACACATAAACACCCCCCCACACACACACACACACACAGTATGCTGACGATGAGAAAGTTCGTAATGGGCAAAAGCGAATCATCGCTGTTGGGGTGGGAGCTGAATCCTGAATTTTTCTCATTATCATTACTCATTAGCCTGTGACAGAATCCAGACAGAGTTTTTAATGTCGCGTGTAATTCAACTTTCGCGCGCCAGCGAAACCACCTCCTCACAAAATCCGTCTACAGACTCACCACACCCTACCCCCGCTCCCCCACTAGACGCTTATACATTAATTTTGTATATTAACAGGTATTTTTACATGTCTATATAGCGCACTACCGGATTCCTATGTATAATTAAAATCGATCTTAGCGCACTTATCGTGAATTGTTTCCATAAGAAGAAAACGCGATAGAGGAAGGGTGGAGGGTTGGAGATAGTACGATTTATTAGAGTATTGTACATTTCAAATAATTATTATTTTTATTGAAACAGATTAAAAAAATGGAGACTACCAAAATGTCGGTTTTTCTAAAGCGATAACACGACATGTTGGCTCAGTGAGGTAAGTGAAAGGACAAAGAAGGGCCAAACATTAACTAACTAAAACTTATTTAAAAAATATCACCCTTAGACTTTCTTCCGATTCCAATAAATTGTTCTCAGACCCAAATTTAATAAAAAAAACTTCATATAAAAAATAACATAAACAAGCTAACCCAAAATTCAAACGTTTCTAAAAGTTTAAATATGAATTACAATGTTTTTCGTCATGCTTATTTTTAAAAGGGTTAAAATAAATCTTTTTTAAAACATATATTTTGCCCAAAATATATATATTGTTTTGTTACAATGAAAACATTATTACCAGAGATAGAGAGAGAGACAGAAGAGAGAAAAAAAGTAAAAAATTAGGAATAGAGAGAGATAGAAAGAAAAGTTTACTATCCTTTTCTTTCTATCTCTTTCTAGATATAGTATAATAGTATATATATAGTATATATATAATAGTATAATAGATATAGTAAATAAAGGAAGAGAGAGGGGGGAATGGTAAGAGTCGGCTGTACATTTTATGTACCAGAGAGAGAGAGAGAGAGACAGCGAGAGAGACAGAGAGAGACAAAAAGAGAGAAAAGTGAGATATATTGACAATGGGAGAGAAAAAGAGACAAAAAATAGAAAAAGAGAGAGAGATAGAAAAGGATAGAAAATAAAATGATGAAGATAGTAAGAGAAAGTAAGAAAGTGGGGTGTACGAGTCGGCTGTACATTGTTGGTACCACAGAGAGAGAAACAGAGAGAAACAAAAAAGAAAAGAAAAATGAGAAATAGGGTGAGTAAAAGAGACAAAAAATAGAAATAGAGATAGAGACAGAAAGAGAGAGAATGTAAAGAATAGGAAAAATATAGAATGATAGATATAGTAAGAGAGAGGAATAGAGAGGGGTAGGGTTAAGAGTCAGCTGTACATTTATGTACCAGAGAGACAGTGACAGAGAGAGACAACAAGAGGGAACTGTTAAATATAGACATAGGGAGAGAAAATAGACACAAAATAGAAATAGATAGGGAGATACAGAAAGGCGGTTAAAGAAAAGGATAGAATAAATATAGAATAATAATAATAAGATAAAGTTAGAAAGTTAGAGTCGGCTTTACATTTTTGGTAACAGAAAGAGAGAGAAACAGAGAGAGACAAAAAGAGAGATAAGTGAGATATAGAGACAATTGGTGAGAAAAAGAGACAACAAAAATAGAAAGAGAGAGAACACAAAGATAAAAGTGAGATTTGAAGACAATGGGAGAGAAAAAGAGATACAAAATAAAAATAAAGAGAGACAAAGAAAAGGATAGAAAAAATATTGAATTAGAGAGATAGTAAGGAAAGGAAGAGAGAGGAAGAGGGGTAAGAATTGGCTGTATATTTCTCCATTTTGCAGTACTTCAAAAAAGCTAAAGTTTTTGGAGCGAGCTTTACTATAGCAATGTGATTTATTGAAATGTAAAAGACCAAAAACGCAGGATTTAAAGGCCTCAAATCTATCAAAATAAATTGGTTTATTATGGTCTGGATAACAACCCTAATAGCGCGGCTTCCATGATCTAATCTACTCTGATCGAAAGATCAATACGCTGAACGCAAGTGGTGACAAGGCACGGATGATTCAGTTTGGTAATTCTGTACCAAGTATCAGGCTCTCCGGATCGAGCGGAAGTATATTAGTATAAGTTCAGTGAAGTTATAATATAAACTTGTTACCATCTTGCAAGATCCGTCTGCAAAGGAACTCATGTCATTTATAAAGAATCGCACAAAATGAGGACCGTACATAAACTACTCCACAGAAAATAGCTTCGATGATACGGCAATAAGACCAGTCTCACCCGCTCCTATTCAAATTATGTGATAGCTGAGTGCAGAGTAAGCATTGTCAATGTAGGTTCCACAGCATGGCGCGAGAAAATGGAATGGAATCCACAAAGTAACAGCAGTGGCGCACAATATGCAAGGGTACTTTTTTTGTCAACTATATACCCAGTCTTCAACTTTCATGCTTAAATTTTTATCAGGTTAAATTTTATGCAATAAAATATCTTTTAAATGGACGATTTGCCAATGTCTTTGAAAATATTTTTTCCCATATTCCGATTACAGGACGTATAACACGTGATAGGGTCCAGATGAGAAGGATAGAATAATGAATACTTTGAAATTCATTAGAGCAAAAATCCAATATGTCGATTGATGATATCTTATGGGAGCTTTTCGAGGTCGGCAATCAAGAAACTTAGTTAAAACTACTAATAGCGGATTAATTATGAGGCCATAACTTATTGTTAATGAACTTATTGTTTTTGATCCAAGTTGTGACTAATTGTTTTAAATAATATTTGTGGTATAACGGTAAAAAAGTGGCTTTTTTACTTATTTGAATGGTATTTCCACAATGATTATGGCCAAACTTCTAAACAGATTTGATTCCAATTTCAAGATAATTTACATACGTCCCTCCTCTTTAATGTAATACCAGTTGCGATCGAAATGATTGGTAAATTCAAGAAATGTGATCCTCAAAAACACAAAAAAAAAACACTTTTCCCGTTATTTATTTATATGAGGAGCGAGTTCTATTTAGGCCGTAGACTAATGAATTGTTTCAATGTCGCGATCAAGAGTCAAAAGTGGATTGAATTCATTGGCCGATCCAGGGGGGCAAGGCGTCAGGAAACATTTTATCAATTATAAATATTACAAAAACCATGTATATTTCATTTTGTTATATATATTAATTTAATTTCTTCGTATTTGAATCTGGGTATATCAATATCTTCAAGTGCCGACGGTACCCTGTCCGAATTCTGGCTCTGAGTCTTAAGAAAATAAATTCCATTAAACATTCAAGCTGTATCAGGCGAAGGGAATTTAGAATTATTTAGCCAGAAGTGGAATACAGCTAAAGAATGCAGAAATTGGCAAAATAATTAGGCCTTACTGTTGTTCAAGTTGGTTGCTTAATAAAAAAGTTAAGGTTTTTCAGTTTTTTTGGATTAAGGACCTTAAAAACCTGAATAAAAATTCCAATACGGATTTTTTTAGATTGTGATTTTAGAAACGTGCGCATTTACAGAATCATTTTTTTATTTTCGAATTTCCTAATTCAAAATTTTGAAAACGCAGAATTTTAAAAAAACTAAATTTTAAACCACAAATTTTGTAAAACTATTTTTTTTAAAAACAGAAATAAAAATCTCTAAAAATGTAGCCAATCGTGACAAAATGTCTCCAAAACATTATCTGGATCCGCCTATGGTTGGTACGAAATTCTGGATTTTATAATTCTGTATTTCAAAATATTGGATTTCAGGATTGTGGATTTCAAAATTCTGGATATAAGAATTCTGGAAATCAAAATTCTGTATGTCCAAATTTCACATTTTAAAATTCTATATTACATCATTCTGGTTTAATAATAACAAAAAAAACATAAAAAAATTAAAACAAAAAAATATAAAAAAAACACAAAAAATTTAAAAAAAATATATATCAAAAAAATATTTTAAAAAAACAAGAAATTTAAACAAAAAACAAAATTTAATTTCTGTTTGCAAAAATCGGTTTAAATCGAATGTCAAGAGCAGCTAATATATACGTGGAACTCCCAATCATACGATGGACAGACAGAGGAGTCATCTATCATTCAAAGAAATAAATATCGTCTCTGAAGTGGCAATCATTTTATGATTTTATGCGGTTGGCATTCATATATAATTTATTATCTCTTTCCCGCTAACCAGAGCATTGCATTTTTGTTGAACTTCCTATAATTTATTTTATTATTTTATTTTCTTCCATATATATATATTCGTTTTGAATTTTGAATGCGCTAACAATTTTATGGAATTAATGCGGAATGAAGGACTTTTTGCGGTACACGCGCACGTTGTACCGGAATAAAGGATCTCCACTTACAGACGCACAAAACACATATTCACAGAAATAATATTATACACACATGGAAATATATATATATATATGGAAAGTGGAATTGAGCAGAATAACTATTTACATGTGGTGCACACGAACACATATACACATAACACATACTCAAACAAACGTGTATATGTGTGTGTGCACAAGCATTGAGCTCATGCTCTGGGTCCTTATGCGGTGAAGCCATACACGCACACATACCCACATTATTTTATATATATATATATATATAAATTTATATTATATTATATGGAATTTCAAAAACATGTATAAATGAGAAAATATTGAATGGCTTTCAATTCTATAAATGCATTTTATATCAATAAAAGTTCACAAACAAGCGCGAAGGAAGCCAAGATTTCCAGGATATCCGGAAGTTTTGTGGGGAAGTGGAGTACCCATTAAGCAACTGTAAAACGAATGACTTGGAAAATATGTTGGACATATTCCAAGGCGAGCGGGCTTCTCTGTTCTGCGATTGAACGTGTGTGTTTGTGTGTGCTGGTGCTGCCCCTGCCATGCCCACACCACCACATATCAGTACAGCCGCTTGTGTCCTTCGTCCTTCAGCCGTTTATAGTTCCGGTTTTTATTTATTTATTTGCGCGTGCGAGTATTGCTATTGCGTATATTATTATTATATATATTTTATATACGCTCAAATGCATTTTAACAGTTCGGAAAAACACATATATATATTATATATGTGTTTTTCCTCTACCAGCGCATTTATGAATGGGGTGAGTTGAACCCACACAATTAAGCGTGTTTTACAAGTGTTTTGAAATTTTTGACCATTGTATCGTCGACCGATTGGTTGTATAAAAAATTACACCAATTTAAAATGTTTTTTGTACCTTTATATGATGTCACATCTATCAGTGCTGCTAATGGCTAAACTTTACTATAAGTTCTGAATGACTGGTGCAATTTACAAAAAATCCCGCATATGTTTATTTGTCAAATGGGGATCTTGTGACGGGTTGACATATATGGTCCAGGGTTCTTTGCATAGGCGGAACCAGAAAATATTATGATGGGTGGACACATCGTCACGATAGTTTTATAAATAGATGTAAATGTAAACAAATAAAATCCATTTTGTGCCAAAAAAAATGTATCCAAAAAATTAAATGTCACCAAAATAAATCATTATTACAAAAATGCACGTACAAAAAATGGGTTGTGTAACTATCGTTTATTTTTTGGTGACAAAAAATTATGTATTGTAACTCAAATTTATTTATGGTAACTACTGTTTTCTTGGTAATAATTATTTATTCAAGGTAACAAAAAAGTATTTATAGTAACAAAAACAAGTTGAAAACAATATTTTTTTTAAAAAGAACGTTTTTTTATTTAGTACCTTTTTAAGCCAAACTAACTGAATAAGCTCAACATCAATAAAGACCGAATCATTTGACTGAACAAGCTCAACCTAAATGAAGGCTGAATATTTTTTAATAAATAAGCTTTTATTTAGTAAGGCTAACCTACCAGAACAACGCTTGGGCCTGAATATTCTGCAAAAGCTGGCAATATTCAGCTTTTATACAGCTTTTGTTTAATAATTTTCATTCCCTTTAAATAACCTTATGCATGTTTCTAGGGATTTAATTGTATTGAAAAGCTAATTTTCTTTTATATTTAAATTATTATAGAATCGAATTATCTCTTACACATTTGCAAGGATCATATCCGAAAATCGGACCTGGTAACGCTCGCACCTGGAGCTATTGATGTACCAATAACCACATACGAAGAGATTAAATAAAAGGTTTGGTTAGGTGTTTTTGTTGGTACTATTAAAAAATATTGTCACAAAAATAAAATGCTTGTTACCATGAATAAACTTTTGTTACCATGAAAAAATGATGTTCTTACCTAAAATTAATGAATGTTACAATAAACTGTACGTGCATGTATGTGTATTTATTTTAGCTCATTTTGGATTTACTTTGGCGATATTTTTATTAATAACATTTATTATTTATTTCGGTACTTTTTTGGGGACAATTTAAGTTTTGTTGGCACATTGTTAGCCTTAAATAAATATCTTATAAAAAATATAGTGCAATACACGTTTTCAATATTTCTCTTTTTTAGAGGGGACATTTCCCCATGCCCTTACGGATCTGCCAATGGTTCTTTAACTGTATGTACATTTGAAATTTTTTTAAATTATATTATGTTCTTTGTTCCAATTAGACTCGTGGTATTTTAACGTCATATTATAATATCTTTTCATTCTCCTCATTGTTTTTTTTCGAAAGGAGGAGCATAAGCCATTTGTTTAAAAAATAAATAAATGGGGCATTATACAAAAATACAGTCTAATAAAAAGGAATGTAGCGAAGATTGCTCTTATTATAAAATGTTCTTTTCCCTTCTAATTATTAATATTTGATATTTATTATTTTTAATTTCAAATTAAAAATAACAAGAAGTAATTGGGCATCCCATGAAAAAACTTATATTTAAAAGATTCCAATACACAAAATTCATCATATTTGCAGTGTTTTCTTTGACAGAGTTAATTTATTCAGGCTTATTTGCATGTACAAATTTACCCATTTCCGAAAGTAATCAGCCAAATTTAAACTATTTGTATTTATGTCATTTGCTGTCACTGCTAATTTCGAATTTTAAAAACTGACATTTTAACAAAATTTATTGAATTTTTTTACTGTATTGTATCCTAATAAAAGCAATATATTTGTTTATATTGGTTTTGGCTAGAATATAATTTACACATATGTAAGACATGATTTAATTATTGGAATGCGTACTGTGAATCTTTGGGTTTTTTGTTTGGCAGATAAGAAAATAATTCGATTTGAATTTAATAAAAAATTACCTTACCCTATTATTAGACTACCAATGACCCGAAAAAATAAAAAAAATCAAAATAAATCTAAATTTTAATATTACAATAAAAAACTTAAGTTTATTACAAAATACTTGCAAAAAAAACAGTTTTATGTTTAAACTTCTTTTCTTAATAATAAGGTATATATTTAAAATAGTAAAAAATACACTTTAGCGCACCCTAAAAAAATGGAGTTTATTTTTAACAAAAATATATTTAGAGTGAGATTTCCTAAACAATTGTATTTCTCAATATTGAAACATTCAATCAATTTATCGTAAAAGTGATTCCGTATTAAAAAGCGATTGAAAGTTTTAATAGCGATTGATAAAAAGCAATTCTTTAATGCATTTAAGTTTCGCTTTCAATTGACAAACTTTCGCTTATTGAAAATTAGTTTCAATCAGAAACTAAGAGGTGAAACATAAAATTGAAATGCTTTATTATTATAATTCTTATAAATTGCCTATTATTTTTTTAAAACGAATTAACAAACATTGTTCGTGTTCGATTGGAATTAGCGAAAAACGATGTTTCGCATCAATCGTGTTACGGAATCGCTTAGTTTTGATAAATACTAAGCGATTGATACTTTAACGATTGAAATGCATTTTAATTTTAAAAATTTCAATTGCTGACGGAATCTCACTCTAAATTTGACACACAAATATATGAGCTAAAGGTTGGCAACGGTTGGCAACGGCTGGCCAAAAATTCGCTAACGAAAAATCATTTAAATAAAAATGTGCACCTAACAGATTAAATATGCACCTCAAATATAAAAATTCGCACCTAGAATAAATATATATTACGTAACGCTCTAAGAGGAGATGGTTTCAAATTTAGTTTCTCTTGTTACACGAAGGGGGAAGGTGATAAGCTGATGTTAACAAAATAAAATAAACATTTATACGTTTAAAATAGAAAGTTAAATAAGTAAATATAAATAAGTAATTTTATTATTTTAACGATATTTTAACCAGCGGCCGCTGTTTTTTTGGCGGCCGGTGGCCACGGCCTATTTTTTATTTCTAAAACTAAATTTCTAAAGTGGAAGTGGTTTAAAGTAAAGCTCGCCAGTTTTTAATGTTTTTTGGGGTGGAGTGATTTTACTAGGAGATTCTTTAAAGACGACAAACTATAGAGAAAAGCTCACCTTATTTAAACCCAGAATTATGTTCTACTCCTGACCATTCCCTGGTAAACAATATTTTAGGTTTTTTCAGTCTTTTTTATTTTTTTGATACTATTTTGATTGTATATATATATATATATATATATATATGTGGCTCAACAATAGAGGTAACCAAAAGAGATGATTTAATTAAAAGGATAAATCTCATCAAACAAAAAACTCAGCAAGGCATAATGGGGATAATTAATAGTAAATTTTCTTTATAACAACAAAAAAAATGAGTGCAAATGAGAAATTATAATTACATATTGGGCAAATTGCATAGCAAACCACAATGCGCAAAATCATAATTAATCAAAACTATATTTTAGGTTCATATTTAGGATCTTAAATCCTAAACTGCACCTTAGCAAATATTTAATTGTATTCTTTATTAACTCAGGTTTCTTTAAAAAAACATCCTGGAGTGGTTTTTAAGTTGGGCCGCAAAAGCACTTATTTACAAATTTGGGACACGGGTAAAAAAGTTCAAGAACTGCTGTTGTAATCTACTATTAAATAGAGCCCTATGGATTGAAACAATGAATGATTAAAAAGTAAAACGAATATGATACCTGTTAAATTGTTTCAAGCTCAGCGTATAGATGGCAGCATATTTTTAATCAGTCCATATATTTTGCATCAACGGGTACGTTTAGTGTTTTCATATAATCGCTCGTGTTAAATTGTGAGAAAAGTCACTGAGCCACACAAATAAATTGTATTTAAGAGTTTAAACGAGCTCATAGCCTCATTCATTTGGTAAAATTAATTACCATCAATTAAAAACGATAAATAGCAAATAAGTGAAACATAAAATAAGGCATATTACGTAAGAATATGTTTGCACAAGCTATCCAGCACGCGCCGAACGCTCCTTCATCTCAAATGTCACTAAGCTATATTTGTGTTAATGTTGTTGTCAATATCACTTGTTTGTTGTTTCTATCATACAAATACATTTATATACATACCTTTATTACGGATATTATTGCATATTTCCACCCAGTGCACTATAATCCTAGATAAATATGTTTGTTTTTAATCTCTCTATAGCTTGAAAACGCACCATACAGACGACAAATTTAAACGCATCGTCTGAGATCTCTGAGATGTTTTCGCTTTTCTTATGTAATGACGTGATGTGCCTTTTGAAGATATAGTTGCGCGCTTAAGCTCTCTCGCAAAAATTATAAGTCGCTGCTACGAGAAGCACGCGTAAAAAGCAAAAAAAACTTTCTTTATTTTGTCTTAAGCCTGTGAATAATGTAATGCATTATGCGCGCGCGTGCGCGCACACATACAAATTACACATTGCATCGAGTATGCGCGCAATGTACAGTTTAAAGTGTGTAAATTGCGATGAGCTCGGGAAATTGATGAGAATCGGGTTGGGGCACGTACGAGACGTAAAACAACTATATTATAATGGAATAATGTACTGTAGTCAAGGGGCATGGTGTTCCGTGTCGTCGTCGTCGAGAAGCAGGATTTACTTTCGCATGATTGAGAAGTCAACGTCCGTATTAATTTGAAACGTACGATTTTATTTAAATTGATATACTGATACTGATAGAAAGATACACAGATTGACAGATAGACAGATAGACAGATAGACAGATAGACAGATAGACAGATAGACAGATAGACAGATAGACAGATAGACAGATAGACAGATAGACAGATAGACAGATAGACAGATAGACAGATAGACAGATAGACAGATAGACAGATAGACAGA
>JAAAKO020007714.1:0-19009 GCA_010015015.2 Bolitophila cinerea | reverse complement strand
TAATTGCTGGACCGCTTGGTCTAAATCATCTGAAGTTTTTAGAGGAATATTTAGTGATGTAGATTCATCTAAAAAATCTCTAAATAAATTCCAGTTTGTTAGATTACTGCTCAACGAAGGTGGTTTAGAATTTCTCAAAACGTTGGAGCTTAATGTGATGATAACAGGAGAATGATCAGAGGACAGATCTGGTAACGATTTTGCGGTCATATAGTTTGAAGAAATATTCTTTGTAACAGCAAAATCCAGGAGGTCGGGTATTTTGTTCCTATCCGTTGGCCAGTACGCTGGCTCCGCACTAGATGATTATCCTAGGTTAGCATCGATCATTGCTTTTCGAAGTACCTTTCCTCTAGTTGTAGTCAATCTCGAACCCCACTGCTAGTTTTTCGCGTAATAGTCTCCATCTGCTATGATTTCTTTTCCCAAGCGTGAGAAGAATTAAGATAATTTTTGGCTGGTAGTTTTATGTTTTGGAGGGCAGTAGATGGCTGATATTGTAATTGGACTATCCTTATCTTCAACAATAACGTTGCTTAAAGATAGTCGTGCTCATACTTCTGTGTCTCATGGTGTTTGATGTTGGATTTAATAATGATCGCAGTTTCCAGTTGTATCGTAGGTATCATATTTTGGCATTCAATAGAGCTAAGTTTAGTCTAACAGCCATTATTTCATTTTTGAGATGACGGTTGTTAAAATGTTTAACATGGTCCCCATTTGTCCCATGAGGATTTTCATTATTTGCTTAATTCAATTATGGCGTCTTAGTAGTTCAAAACGTGCTCTAAAATATATATATATATAATTATTCAATAAAAGCACAATTTTCACAATCTCTGATAGGACAAAATTGTATTTCTAAGCGAAAGCTAAATTGAGAGCCATTTCTTTTTACATTTCTGTTTCACGTCGAATTTGAACGGAAAAATATTTTGTTACCTTTTCCCCATTTCCATAATAATAATTCAAATGTGTAACAAAACGTCCGCATTTATGTTATTTTAATTCATGAGCAAAAATTAATTTAATTGTCGCCTGCACAAGAAAACGTAATTTTCTGTACGCTACTCATATAAAATTAAATAATTACTAAATAACCATGTAAGTGCGCACTCAATCATAAGTTTTACACTCTGCGTGTATGCACTTTGATTATGTGCTTGCTATAGAGCAACAACTATACCGCTGTGCGACAAACCCACGCCAATCCGACCATTAGGCAGAAAGTCAGAACAAAACGACCGAAGAATTATTAAATGTTAGACCACAAAATCAATTAAAAATTACAATGCATTTTGAAAGCGGCCAAGTTGCACTAAAAGTCAACGAAAAGGCTCAACGCAACCACCCAACAATTACAGAAGTATTAAAATGGTCGTTATAAACGCACACACACACACACACACACAGATCTCGTATTCATATAATCGCGTTTCATTTTATACATATTTTTTCTACAGAACCATAAAATGCAAGCTCACACGCATACTCGAACTTCTTATATGCACCGCAGAAATGAATTGGTTTACAATGTATAATTACTAATTTGTGGAGTGAAACTTGTAAAAGAAGTTTATGTAGTTTGTATGTTTTTTATGTATAATGAAATTTATATTACATATATAATAATTAGCGGAATAGGAGAAGCGTATATAACTGCTAAACAATTAATTGTGTTGCATTTTCCATGGGTCATATGCATATATGATTTTAATAACGACCTTTTTGGCAGCGATGTTCAGGACTTCCGGATTTTGCTACCTGATAGCTGACAGCAACAAAAGAGGAGAACACTTAAAATTTTAAAAAGAATAAATTCAGGCTTCCTAATTTTTTTCCTATTTGTTAACATTATCTCCTCTTTATCCAAATTCAATTAATTGTGTTGCTTTCAAAGAATACATCCTTTCTTCGTTTTTATGTTTTTTTTTGATATATTTACATATCTTTGTTATTTGAATTGGTCAGATATTTTTGTTGCATGGATCAATTGAAAATGATCCAATTTGAGAAACTATTTGCGCAATACCAGGTCAACGTTTTTTAAAAAAAATTAACCGCAGGAAAATAAACCAAAATTCAACAATCAATTAAAAAATAGACATAAAATAAATTAAAAAACTATGAAATTTCGGACGAATTTGCCCCGAATCTTGCTAGAAATTTATTTTGGACAGTATAATAATTCTTTGCTTTTACCAAACCCATCTTAAAAACATTTTTTTTCCAAGCGCAACTCCTTTTTCAATTTGAATAGAAAAATCTGCAAAAATAAAAAAAATATTGCTTTAAAAAAATCCTTTTTTTATTTCTATTTATAAATATTTATGTTTTGTTTAAACACTCTTTTCATTTTTGTTTGATTTTTCCCTTTTTATATTTCAATCTTTACATTTTCTCCTGAATTTTAGTCTCTTGTCTTGGATTGCACCATCAATTTCTTAGTTTGGCTATGCAAACGCCATCATTTCAGTAGCCGGAAGCGGATTATTAATATTATTTTATTTTTTTACGGCATATTACTTCGAATATTTAGGAACTATTTTTAAAATATCACATACCATGAAAATATTATGCACAAAAATGACAGCGATGACAGTTGTAGCATCAACTTACCTATTTAAAATCTGCTGTCACCGCTTTAATAGTTATAGTTTGTTTTAGCGATAAGCTGGTACTTGTTATTTAAGTACTAACTAGGCAGTTCACTTCATACTAAAAATTTCATTGGTAAGGCCCATTGTCTCAACCTTCTTAACTGAGAAACTGAACTGACAAGCTACTACGAAATACGAATTCAGATTAGCGAGCACCGAAAAAAATAAGTACATCATTTTTTGGCAGCCCATTTTGTCCCTATTTCTATAAAAATGGTATAAATATTAGTTAATTCGTATATTGATAAATTTACGTATTCTTTAGGCATAAATTATAAATATGCATTTGTGAATTCGAAATGAGATGCGATTTATTTATAATTATTGTTTAAAATTAAAAGCCATAAGCATATTAAATTTATGGATAAATAAATGTGCCCAAAAAGGATTTGATATAGAAATATTCATTATGCAAAAAACACGGAAACACTCTAATACGTGTGGTCCTTCGAAGATATTAATAATTCGATTTAGTAAGTCTCGTTTTGAATTTTCTTCTATTTTTTAATTATCTTGAACACAAAATTGGGACCTGCGTGTAATTGTATTTTTTATGGGAGAACAATGAGAGAAAATGAGAAATAATGAATACATAATAATAAATCTTACCAAAGGGCCGATCGAAAACTAATTTAGTTAAAAATCCGATTTTCTCTTATTCGAATGTGCAATGTTATATTTTTTTAAATTGTTTAAAAATATCTTAAAAATTAACGATTTAACATATGACTTAATGTTAAATTTTATATTGAATTTCTATATATTTAAACAAATAACTTTCTTTAATAAATTATTTGTTGAAGAATTTGAATCCTAAAATCTAAAATCCAGAAATCCGAATCCAAATTTTCACTAGGGTAATTCATTATTTTTTAACCAAATTTGCATCTTCAAATACAAAATCCAGAAAAATCATGAACTTTTAATTAATACTTTGGCTCAGACTTGGAATTTGGAATTTTTTGATTGTATCTATATAGTTTTTTGCTTGTACATACAAATAATATTTTATTTTAAAATGTTTTTAATCCAATTTTTTTTAATTTAAAATTATATATTATTAGAACATTATTCTTTTACTATTTGTTTTTTGGTGAAAATGTCTAAAATTTTAAATAAAGCTTTTTTGAAGTGATAAATAAAGCGTTTTGAAAAACTCACAAAATATCCAAAATTATTCACTGGTAAATATTTTTTAAGTAAAACACACAATCTACCATATCACATGTAGCTCTTCTACAAACAAGATTTTTGAAGGGGCCTCTTTCTTAAATCACATTTATAACTCTTACAAACATTACTTTATACATATAAATTTATGCCAAAAAAAATAAAACAACTGAAGACGATATTAAACGGGCGACGTGATCAAAGCCGGACATGGCAAACCTCCTAGTCTTTTCAATTAAAAACGGAGCGCTACACTATTCAGAAACACGAGGTTTTGTCTCCAGAGCAATTGGAGCCGGACACTGTTTTTTATCTTTAGTGTCTGCACATTTTTCTGGTTGAGAGGCTTCGTCAACAAGCAAAATGACATTGGCTACATTTAGTCCAGGATGTAATACAAAATAAATGCATCTGCGTAACCTACATTAAAGCTTCGATATCCATTAAACCTCCTGTGTTTGTTTAAAGATCGACTGCTCTGAAATAAACTGAACGAAGTATTGTATATTAGCAAATATTATATTTTAAGTTCAAATTTTGTCTAGACTCAAAATAGTCGTAAAATGTCACTATAGTATCAATCATTAATGCTTCAAATTTATATTTGGATACGGGTTAAATTGAAATCGATGCAAGTTTTCGGATATCCACAATGTCAAAATATATGCCATAGGTGATTTTTCTTTTTTATTTTCTAAAAACTAATCTAAATTTGTAATACATTTTTGATGGTACATACATTTTTAAAACAATTAGGTTTTAATGAGATTAAAAGCATCAATGTTAGTTTAATTAATTATATTATAATATTTCTACAAATATTAGGTAAAAAACATATAAAGCAGGCTGCTGTTCATTAATTTTTTAACAAACAAACTCTATAAAATATGATTTTGCTCCACTGCGGTATATTAAAATGAATTAAAATGTACGAAGAATAATTGAAAATGATCCTCTAATAAATTCAAAAACTCGTCTAAATTTTGTGCTTTAGGAAATGTAGAAAAATGTGCTTGATATAATGTATGTTATATAATACACTTTCAAAAGCTTGTAGTGCTAATAATTGGGACCATTTTGTTGGCCTGAAAATGTCTACATTACCTACATTACCTTGGAGCATATTCATTAAATATTAGAGCAGGTTTTTGAATTTATATGAGGAAATGTTAATTTTGTTATTTTAGAGTATGTTTTGTTTGTTTTATTTTATTTTATATGAAGATATAAAATATTTATGAGTATATATGTTATAAAAAAACCACAATTTATTAGAGAAAAAAATGTATTCATTAAATATTGAAGCTAGGAAGCATTTTTTATATATTAGAGCTTTTGAATGTTCAGTCCGAAAACATTTTATTTTCAAAAGGAAGCCCTAATGCAAAACGCGGTCACAATTTTAAATTGTATTTATTAGTGGACGCTAAATTGAGAGTCCTTCGGCAGTTGCACTCAATAAAACATATATTAGAAAAAGTTCTATGTATTAAAGATATAGCTGTCAAATATAATTAAATTATTGATGATGATGGGAGGGGGCCTACTCGATAGAGAGTTCCAGCACGTAGGCCGCTGAGAGGGTCCATTGTGTTTAAACCCGTAAACTAGAGTCTGTCGACCTCCGAGAACCTATCCGATCTTTTGGCAAACTCGGAAATCTTACTCAGGGGGTGAAGATGCAGCGAGCCAACAGGGATCTTGTAGGTATAAAACACATGACATCTGAGGATGTCTAGTGCTGGATACTCAGCGAGGAAATAAATTGAGGATTTAATTTCTCCGCACCGGCAGGTTGGACTAAAAACAAATTCCTGCGAACTTACAAAAACAGAAACATATAATGGTATCTATAAAAAATCTCGATCGGGGTGATCTCCTTAAAAAAATCATAATAAATTAAAATGACCTCCAGACTATTTATTTGACAATTTAATTAACGTAACCCTAATAAACGGCATTCAAAACCCACAAAAAATAATTAATTATAATAATTTAAAAAACTACGCAATCAAAACGGATAGCGCATATAGTTTATGGCTGATGAAATGACCATATCATAAAACATAGAATCCACTGTGTTCCGAATAGCGTGTTTGCTCATAATTCAAATACTAATACCACAATATTTGCTCTCCGACTGACCGCAAAAAGAAACCAAATGCCAATTCAAATGAATCACATTTACATGAATAGTACATTAATTCATGCGCCCGAAACCGAATCAATTTTGGCCTGCACGATCGTTTCTACAAGGCAAATAATATACTAATAATATCCTCCTCGCCGGTTTTATTGCTCCTAATTTTTATTGCTGATGAAAAATTCACGTGCGCTGCCGCCGCGCCGATAATCCCAATTACTGGCAGTTTTTGTTGTTGTTGTATAGTTCGTTTTAATATTCGCGCATGGCATGCGAATTTCGAACGAAGACAATCGATTATTATGCTTTGGTGTGTAGAAGGTGTAATAATCTTGCACGCGCGCATGTCAATCAAACTGAAATGCGGGTTCAATGAAATGTAGATTGATAAAAATGCATGCGAATTACATAATAAGCCGATCGGCGCAGCAGTCGACGCACGTGCGCGTTCATTATATGTGTTTTTTGTATGCACTTTTTTGGGATTAAAATTGGCCTTCGAATTTTGTGGGTTATCAGTTTTTTTTTTTCGAATGAATGATATTTCATATGGCGCACCTTATCCATTTTTGCGATAATCTGCGCGCGCAATGACCGCGAATATATTATATTCGAGCTTGATATATTTATGTTTATATAAATTATGTTTAAGTAGCTCTTAACTACTAAAAAGAGGCATTTATAAAATATATTATCATATTATTCAGTCATCTGTTCAGAATTTGAGTGTCTTGGCGTGTGAGCGTGTCGTTAAGACGTAGATTGCAATTATCGTCATATGTTCTCAAAAATGCATTTAACAAAAAACGGTTTGCCTACACATTTATATGTGCAATATGAAGTACACGATTTAACGAGCGCAATAAATTACCGTTTGGCGTACGTTTTAAGCAGCTTGCCAGCTTGCACACATACACACACACATACATTTCATTAAAAAGTCATTCGTTAGAATACAAATAGTACTTGTATGAGTATTTGTTTTCAGTGTGTGTGTGTGTGTGTGTGTGTGTGTGTGTTCACGCTGGACGCTTCGAAGCATACTTTTGATTAACGTGAAAGCGCAACCTCGTATAATTCTTGCGTTGTCGAGGTGCAAAAGCTCTAAATGTACCGAATGGGTGACGTGATTGCACACTGACGCAACTCGACTCGGAACAACGCAAATACGCACACACACACGAAGCATGTAATTAATTTTCGGTCAACACATAAACTCCATTAAATAATAAAACTACGACGACGGACGCGGCGAGTTATGCGCTATAATTAAAATGAGCGCCGCCCGCAGCTTTTATAAAGCACATCCGCACCACACGTTCCGAAAGCTCACACACATATATAATATATAGCCAAGCAAGCGCGAGAAGGTGTTATTTCCTTATTATGTCGATAGACTTATGTAATTGGGACAGAGTGTTTTAATTCATAAATTGTGTTTAATTTAATTGAGTTAGATTTTGTATGGGTTGTTGAATTTTGCTGAGTTTCATAAAAGGTAGAATCAAATTTTACGATTAGAAACACAGTGAAACCCCCGGTGCCAAACGCATTGTCCTAAATTCGATAGTATATTTTCAGAGCGCACACCAGCAATTACAAACTTCCACAGTCATAAAATCAAATCTTCTAATATTCACACGTGCACGCTATCGACCGTAATAGATGCACAGGCACACGCAACGCAGACGGATATAAACCCCACAAAAGCTTTACGACAAAAGCATCGTATTCCCACGGGGGCGGGCGACACCGGCAAGACGTACCCATTAAGCTTATCTCTCGAAATTGTTTCCAATAACGTGAGCGCATTATTTAATATCTCAAAACTAGCAGAGAGCACATCATCATGAGGATGCCGCGGAAGACAAGCCAGAGAGATGTGTCTTCGTTTTGCGTTCTATATTATATGAATTATATAGTCTCGATGCTAAGACGCGCTTTTACATACACACACACACACACACGCATTCACAAAAACCATGCATGCGCATGTCGCATGTGCAACATAAAATATGTGCGACACTTCTGGAGCCCTAACATTTAAGTGTGCATGTGACTGGGAGCTCGTCTTTATGGTCCCATTTTATGCATCCGTATTATATGTTTTATGGTGCATTTGATCGGGCGCACAGTTTGGGAACAATATTATAGGTATTTCGTGTGTGTGTGTTTGTGTGGAAGCTTAATAATGATGATATAGCCTTCACACACCTGATCGTACAATCGATTTTGAAATTAAAGAGCTTTTTGCTAGAGTTAAGGATGTGGGATTCGCAATTGTTATATACAACCACTTTATTATAGGAGACTGTTTAAATCAATTAGTTAATGAAAGAAAGCTATCTTAGATGAGGATGTGTACAATCTTGATAGTCTTTTTCAGATTCGTTTTTAAGAGAAAGTAAATTCATTACAAACGGATAGAATATCTTGTCAACTTTGCCAAAAAGTCGCAAAAGAATACGTGCAAAAGTAAATTTAAATGATGAAGATGAGGATTCAGAAAGTATCTATTATTATTTGTGAAGATGATCAATTTTTTGTGATTCATTATACAAGTTACAATCTCATTCGTGGCAGCTTAACATATTTAAATGAATTGTTATCTTTTCTCTAGGAAATCCACTCTTAAAAAGTCGACGGAAAAATTCCAAGAGATCGAAATCGTACATTTATAAAAGATTCCTTCATTATTTGAATTGATCAATTTATTTGAATTTACAGGCATGCTGTATGTAATAAGACAATTTAAAAAATATTTCTTTGGTCCCATTTTCATATTTTTATTTTCAAATATGATCAAATTGAACCATATAGCATTGGTTATTCGAAAAAGGTTATTTCTTACAAATTAGCTTAAAAAAATACATAATCTAAAAAAACTTAATAACAGAAGTTATTCATTTTAAAATCGAGTTTCTGAATTTCAAAACCAAGCATTCATGATTTTGCTTTATAAAAAGAGCGACAAAACTATCTCTTTATTTTAAAGGGCAAAAACTTGTACAGTTGTATGAACCAAAGTCTTTAAGGTTTATTTGGAACCATCATTCATTTTAAACCACTCGAAAAATGTGTAGAAAACATTATTGGTCATCTCATTAGTAATGACTCATTACATTATCATTAATCTTGTTTTGAAGATGAATGAAAGACTCTAATTTATTGACCGAAAACCATTTTTTTTCTTTTAACTTTACTTGGTAAAAAAAACTATCAATATAATGTTAAATAAACATTGAAACCTAATTATCTAGACTGTCAATCACATTAAGTAGAAATTCTTATTCCCAATGTATAAATCAATTTGAGCTAATTTTTATATTATAGAAAAAAGCTTATTCTAGAAAATACAATGAAAAATGTATTGAAACACATTTTAATGTGATTATATTTTAGATATGCCACTAGTTTGTGGTTTTTGTTTATGGGGCGAACTGACCTATAAAGAAACGCTAAATTAACTTTTCGGATGAAGTGAAAAGTTTTGTGGATCGGTAGGATTCTTTATATCATTATTACTGTTCTTTGCCCTTACTCCGAGGTATTAGAAAAAATCTAAACTAATATAGTAAACAAATATTATTAATTTAATATTTATTCATAATGTAAAATATATTATTTTTGGATCACTTTTTCAGGGTAAAATATTTTTCAGCTCACAATCGGACTTTTTTTAACTAGAAGTTCTCAATATTAAATTTCTCAATTTTAATAAGTTACAAATATATCTATATATTTTTCTGAACCCTTCAGTGACTCTGCGCAACACAGGATGACATAAAAATCTGTATAAAATAAAATAAATTTAAAAACACACCCAAACTAATGCCTGGTTTCGTTTTACAGCAAGGGTAGTATTCCATTCGCTAAAAGACCAAAGCGAAATCGAGAAACTGAAAGAAGACCATCTGGTCAGTGCCGTCCAAAACCAGCTACTGCGCGACCACTTTACCTATCACCTAATAAACCGGAATCCCTTTGTGTGGCACTCCGAGGCACAGCCAACGTACATCAACGAGAACGTCATCTACTCCCATTATCCACACTCGGTGATATCAAGGCATCCGCCATCTCCGCCGTACGTCAAAAGACCGCGCAGCCGAACCGCTGCATCGACGTAGCAATGCGTTCTGTCAGAACTAATTGTAAGTATATACATATACAAAGTACAGAAATATCGTTTTTTTTTTAAATAAATTATTGATACAGTATTTATAAGAAATATTTATTTATACATGCTTGGTGACACTTCCAAAGTTTAACCCAAGATAAACTAGCGACATTTTCTATTAATATGTCTCCTCAATATAATAATCGAGAAGCGGGCGATCGGTCGAATAATATATCGCAATATATTCAATTACATGCTTCAAAGTTCACGGAGAGATAAGCTATAAACCAGATCGTGTTGTTTTTGTTTTGATCCGGCGCATATTCGTGCGAAGATATTCAGTCGTATCACTTAATCGCAATGAGTGCTGCCCTCGCAAGTCGTTAAAAATGCACAATTACTTATTCATCGACGATGTCTTCAAATTCAATGCGCGGGAATAACAATTTAAAATTAAATGTCTCTCATTGAAATTTTAAACGATTTTAGTCGCTCGTAAATCTTTACACGAGCGCTTGCAGTTAATAATGAATAGGTACAAATCTCAGAAAATCCTTTAAGTATATATATTCTTAAATAAAAACGTCTTCATTTTTGTCGGTATTTTTTTTGTTGGTTCTGTCTGTGTGTCATATGAATTCATATTTTAACGACCGAATCACGCGCAAACAATAATCAACGAAATTATTATTCATATGATTTACGATCCACGCCAAAGCCAAAGCATCGCCCCAAAAAAAAACGAGCTCATGCTCGTGTCCATAAAACGGCGCACAAAAGTTTCGTTTAAATTCATTAAAATAAATAAAATAGTTTTTTACGACTCTTAATTCCCTAATGGCATTTCAATATAAATGTAAATACCGACACGAAATGGATTGTTCCTTGGCGAGAGAACGCATAATCTTTGTGTGTGTGTGTCTGTTACTGTGTGTGTGTGTGCTGCGAGCGCACTCACCATTTTTAATGGCTCACCGCGAGCTTTTACCCACCAGCAGCACCACCGACCGCCCGCACCAGTCCGGCAGCCTGCCTGCCCGCCACCGCCAAACCGTACGCTGGTGTCTGTGTCTGGTGGCAGCAACCAGCTTGCGTCTGGTGTTCCGGTGCAAGTCATAAAACTGTGCAAGCGCGCCGCGTGTGTAGATTCAAGAGGATTTAAGGATTTCTGGGATGCGAATGAGATGAGAGTGCATGCAGGCGGATAAACACACACACACACTCACAAAAGTTGGCTCGTAAAACAGTGAGAACTACTCGAGTGCAAATATTTAACACACACACACACAGAAGATGCGGTTTTAATAGACTTGAAAGAAGAATAGGCGTATATAAAAAAATATTAATAGTTTATGGAAGTCTTACGCGCACGTTTTTTGCTTTTTAGCATAATGGTATTTTAATAAGACAAGGTGGAGTTTTGAAAAGTTTTTTTTGCAGTTTTATCATAATGCAGTAAGTAATTTGTGGAAAACATAATATGTGGGTGTTTTATACTTTGTTGTTATGTTGGTGGGATGTGAGGGTTTGTGCAGGAATGCAATTTTAAATATAGTTTATATAATGATGATGATGATGATGGCTGTGTGGAATACAAATGGATAAATTGTGATTACTATTACAAGAAATAATTCTGATAAAACATTTTAATAAAAAAATATTATCTGTTTTGGATAATCGTCTTTTTAAATGATTTATTGAGCAAATATAATGAGCTTAGAGCTCGTGTATAAATAATTTTATTCTAATTTTTTATCTTATATAATAGGGAAAAAATAGTGTACATAAAAGGTACCTTAATTAATTAGAGACAATATAATAGCTTGGCAAATGTAGTTTCGCAGAATAGAGCCGTGCTGAGTATGCCAGTCATCCATTTCTTTGAAGTACATCTGCCTACCCTTAAAAGAATTATAAGAAATAAAATATAAAATATTTATAAACATAAATAAATAATTTAAAACACGCATACGCAAATAGTCTTTAACGACTGACAAGACTTACTTATAAATCTGAAAATTCTAGCCAAATATTCATTTTCCTCTCCGAGTAAGTGACACACGACAGACTGTAACTAAAAAGCTATTCTAATATCATGAAAACTCTGTGATCTTCATCAAAGATTATAGACACATTACAGCTTCACCTGGTCTCACGTTTAAATGTAAACCGTATATAATCAAGTTTCAATTAGCCCGAAAAGTAGTGAAAAGTATATATTACGTTTTTCAAACCATGTTTAGGTTTGCGTAAATTTTGTCAAAAGGTAAAAACGTCATCCAGAGAAAAAAAAACTTTTCTTTAGCACTTTCTGTTTTTTGAACTTCCTTATATTTTTATAAGATTTATATTAAATTAAAAAATTGTTTAAAAATTGGCATTATTTCGGAAGACCTATTAGTGATGTGAGGTTATAAATGTGTATTTATGACCATTTTCGTTCTCGAGATATCGGAAATTATTTAATTCATTCTCAAGGATTCTCGTGAAATCTTATGAGCGAAATATTTAATAATATATAGTTTTATTTAATTATTTAATTCATTCTCAAGAATTCTCGATTAATGTTATTAGCAAAATGTTTTATAATGCATAGTTTTATTGTCTATTTTGTATGTATTTAAATTATTTTTATTTTTTTCTGCGGAATGGTTTTGTCAAATAATTTTTTGTTAAAATTTTTGGCAAATGCGATTATTTACATTTTAAAACCTAATTTAAATATTATGGTTTATCGCAAAATTCCTTTTTTAAATTTGTGGTTTACTTTTTGTGGAATTCGTGATATACAGATTAAAAATCAATATATACTTATTAGAAATTATATTTTTTCATAAAATATTGTTTAAAAGCATAGAGAAATAATAAAATTGTTCTTTAAATGAGATGTCTTTTGACACAATGCGACCTGAAATTGCATTCATTTTGAGAAGATGTACGAATTGTAAATAATACTACGCAATTTTACGTTTGTGTGGTTGATCCCAATGTAACTTCTCGATACCCTTAATAACTTTTGTAAAAACCAAGTTTTGTATACAAATCTAGTGTATTGTACGCATCAAAAGTTATTTACTATTTACTATTTATTTTATGCATACTTAAAAACGACTTAAACTGGTCGCAATTCAATCTTATTTCTTTACTATATCGTCGGTTTCAAATCATACGCCTACAAACACAAAAAAAAAACAAATTGGATTTATGGTTGCAATAGATAAAACTGATAATTTAGCTTCGTTTCCTCTATTCAGTTGATTTTGTTTTTTATTTGGTGGTTGTAGACCTCTAGTTTGAGACCGACGATATCTATATAGTGAATTTGTGCTTGCTGCAATGACTTAGTTTTTTTATATTCTTCTCTTAACGCATTTACTAGATTTGTCTTTTGCCTTTTTATATAAATATAAATAACCGGTCTGTTTTTAATTTAAAATATAACAGACACATAAATCTAATTGAAACAATTCATAACCTATAATTTATACAACAAAATGCAGTTCTTACAATATCCACCAATCAGCATCCTGATAGTTCCATATCTCACTTAAATCATCAATTACATACGTCATTCTATGTTTGCTTGTATTGAACTTTATAAAAATTATCCTCATATTAACATTTTCAGAATTTTAAATTTATGGTCGACCACAATGATTAAAGTTCTCTATATAAAATACAAGGAATATTACTTAACATTGTAGCTAGATACTGTTTAAATCTAGTTTTTTTTAATTTAAAATAAATGCTGTTTTTGCTTATTTTGCATATTTAAGCTTATTTTATTAAAAATACTTAATTTTAGTGCATATTTTAACATTTATTTGAAAAACAAGAAGAAGAAGAAGCTAAATCTTAAAAACAAAAAAAAATAGTAACGTCATTAAATTTAAGCAACAATATTTTTTAATTATTTGCAAAATTAAATACAAGCTTAAACTAGCAAACATGTATTTGTACGTATTATTTTTGAATGTTATAATGTAGAAATTTGAAGTTTATATATCAAGTACGTATTTAAATTTAAATTTGATTTATTATTTTGTTAAATAATTTTTTTTTGGGATTTTTTTGGTACTTATTTTGTGATTATATTGTGTTTTTAGGGAATATTTTAAGGACTTTAAACGATGTTTTTATGGCTTTATATGTTTAATTATATGTATAGTGTTTTTTGGTTGTCCTGCTAATAACTAAATGATTATTATTATTTTAAAATCCAGATAAAATAAAATCAGTTTTCCCCTTTTTTCACAATAAGTAATAAATTGATATAAATCAGTCACGTTTGTCCAATTCTGTAATTTTGGCTTAGATTGATGAAAATATTTTATACTTCCCATAAAATTATTTAACTAATGATGAATTGATGAATTTTTTTCCATATTTTTGAACATTATTTATGTTGCCTAAATTGATAAAAAAAACAGTAATGTTTCTCTGGATTCATAATAACCACCACTCTTTTATATCCAAACTAATATATTGAATATCAAAATTAATCTTTATTCGGTTTATTTATAAAAACTGTAAATTTATAAAATAATGCATTTTATTTTAATAAAATGTATTATATTTTTATAAGATCTGTCAAAATTATTGACTTCAATCTAAACCAAATTTCCGATAAATACTTCGTTTATTTCAATTTTAAGAAGATCTAAAACAAAACGATAATAATCAGATTTAATTTTCATTTAATTATTATTAGTATTCAACAAATGATTTTGTGAGTATTGTCTAAGATCTTTCTATCTTCTTAGACAATACTCATCTTAGACAATACTCACAAAATCATTAATTGGATAGTAATAATAAATATTATGCTGTTCGGTATTTTTTGTTATTATCCGGATATAGAAAAAAAGTTTTGCATTGAAATTATATAAATGAGTTTTTGAGAAGAAACATTGCAACTAAATGTTATTGAATCGAAATTAGGTGTTTTAAAAATATTATTCAATCAAAATCCTCGGTTTTAGAAAAATCATTGATGTTATATTGAGGCTATTAAATTCATAAAAAAAAATATTGCAATCGTTAAATAAAACAACATAGATTTAAAGATATAATTTCAAAATCCATTCAGAGATTTTAAGCAATGAGCACAATATCAGCCTATACTAGCTGTTTTCCATAGTAGCGGCTTGCCAGAAATCGGAATTTTTCAAAATTACCTTAACTGGACAGTTTGAGGTGCAAAACAGAGAAAGCCGACGTTTGCATTTAAATATTATATTATATATATAAATTTTGTATACATTTTTTCTTCTAATAAGTTAAAAATTGTAAGTACAATTTATTAATTATGTTGAATATATTTTTAATACTTTCTGGATAATTTTAAATTATATTTGGCACAATTTTGCATTCGGTTTTGGATCAACTAATATTTCGCCCAAATTTATAATAAAACTAAAATAGTTTCATAGATTTTCTAACAAAATAAAACATACATGCTGATAATAAAATAAACCACTACCCAAGTTATATATATACACCCACATATCGCAGGGAAAACCACATACAATTAAAATACGCTCAACAACATGGTTACCTAAACAACATCCTCCCAAGGACGGAGCTCGGCAAACGAGAGAACACCCAAAACTCTTCACATCCGAAGAACACATAAAAAACATTACAACCTTGTGCAGAATTAAATGCCAAATGAAAATATTTCTGTTTAATTTTATCTGAATGTGCAGCACATGCAGCCCAGCAACGCGCATCCACAGTCTCAGACACACCGCGCGACGCGACGTGGTGGCGTGGCTCCTTCGACATGTATAAATAGAATATACTATATATTATAAAGGCGCGTGCACACAGCAAACACATACCGCCAACACATGCGACCCCCCAACCCGTCTATACCCGCCACACCAAACCACCCATGCTCGCACGCTCTCACTTCAAGCGGAAAAGATATAAACTGAGAAGTTTGCTTTGCGATGCCCATAAAACCGGTATTATTATACAACCGACGCTTTGCCGGATAAGAATGAAATGTATGTGCAAGTACGATGGTTTATGCACTCTGTACTATACAATATACATTTATATAGTATGCTATTTATATTATACATATATAAATACATGGTAATATATATATCTGTATTATAAATACAAAAATGCAACGCACACACACACACGTACGTCTGTGGGCCATATATATATAGTTAGCTTACTGCAAAATGTGGGTGAGTTTTAACCACACTCAAACATCACGGGGAAAGGTAGTAGTTCCGGGTTCGAGTATAACCGCAAATACACACAAAAATAATTCTGCAAGACGTGCAAACCGCGAATACGAAGGGCTTATATAAGAAAGGGAGTGAGTTCCAGACCCACCAACTCTTTATTCTCGTATATATACCATACATTACAATCGACGCACCCCCCGCACGGATCAGGGAGAGAACGGCCGTAAAAATTTAACAGTTTCCACATAAAAATAGAAGCTAAGAAGTTTGTGGCTAAGGCGAACGGACGCCGCGCCGGCCAGGAGTACGTCGGAGACGTACAGTGGCGCGACGCCGAACACTGCACAATAAAAGGCTCTTGCAAATAGGATTTTTTAATTAAATGCCATACACACACAAATACTCCTGCGTGAGGAAGATTAAAGTGCAATAAGGCACTTACGGAGCCGCGTCATTCCCTTGACCAACCCTTTAAATAAAATTTAAAAAAATGTAAAAGGTAAAAATCACCCCACCCACACACACACACACACACATGATTTTGTTTTATACCGGGTAGGACGTGTGAATAGTTTGTTTGTCGGCATTATTTCACACGGAAACGTAAACAAAAGGAATTATTAATGAGTTCGTGAGCTAACGATTATCACTATATAGTAAAACAATTGAGGCAATTACACGTCTTCGGCGATCGTCAGGCCAAGCGGCACACAGTGGGGAAAATGGCAGTTTTTTGCTTTGTATTCGATTCAAAAATAAGAATTTAATATTTTTAACATTTTTTTTTAAATAGTTTTACTTTACAAATTAATCGATACACTCAGCCAAAAAATAATATATATTTTATAATTTTCATAATAGATACAAAAACCACTGAATTCTTTTATTTTTTACCAAATGTAATAAAATTAATTAATTATTTTTTTTACATAAATAATAATAAAACTAATTAGGCATATAAATAAAGTCATTATTAAAATATAAATAATGGACATTATATTATTTACAACAAATTAATAATATGTATTATGGTAAATTTGTGATACTATTATTTATAATAAAATAGCAAGTTCAAGACGTGCTTTTGCTTCGTATCACCATAAACCTTATAGTTCACTAGATAGTTACACGACCAAATCAATTAGGTCTATCCTTCGGCACAGAACTTAAGACCAGTTTGTTGCTGTTTACAATTCCGGTAACTTCTATGTTATGTCAGAATCTTGACATATATACGATGCGGTTTGCCATAAAAAATGTGCTGATAGAAATGTAAATTGGTGCACAATTAAATATATGAATATTTTTTTAAGAATCAAAATGTGCAGAATTGTTTTATTATGCCTTGATTAAAATTAAAAATTTAAATAATACTTAAATTATATAGAAAAAATGTCAATTTAAAAAGGTTTTTCTTCAGATTTATATTCAATGTTATTATATTTGAAAATAGTTAGAAGACATTTTTAAATATTTGTTTTGTGTGCCTATACTATTTTTCAAATGCGGAAATTATCTTTTTTTCTTTTCCAATATATAAACTATTTATTTTTTAAAACTATATATAATTTGATAAAGTTTAGATATTTTTACTGGAAATTAACGTACCAATGTAAAGTGTAATAAAAACTTGAAAGTTTTAGGTTTCGTCCCTTAAATCTATAATTTCTATTAACTACAAAATATAAATTATACTTTTAGAGGATGTAGGTTTTTTATTGTTAGATTTCGATTGCCAAAAAATAAAAATTGTGCTGTAAAAAACGTATTAATCCATCCAATTATAAAAAAGTAAACAAAAAAGATTAATTATAATTATTAATATTTAAAAAATGCAGATACAAATGTAAATTTGTGCACAATTAAATGAATAAATGTGCAACTAAATATAAAATTTAAATATGTTAATAAAAACACTTTACTTTAAGTTAAAAACCTATCAATATAAAAAATGTGCTATTTAACATTAATATATGTGTGGTTCCCTATACTCAAAATAAACGGAATGTATTTTTTATGTATTTGGATGAAGTTGAAGTTTATATTTATTTGTTGGTATAAATTTAAATATATATTTATATAAATATTTAAATTATGGTATGTTTATTTTTTTTGTTACCATAAAAAATATAATTTCTACATTATCTTCAAAGATCTAAAATAATAATTGCATAACAAATATATCTAAATATCTATTTAACAAAGTTCCAAATTCACACTCACTCTCTCAAACACATTATATCACCCTCACTCTATCTATCTCTGACCTCTCTCTCTTCAACACATTGCAATCGAAAAACAAATAAAAATAAGTTAACAAATAGACTATTTTTTTTTCTAGGTAACAACTAAAGCGTAATATATACAAAAATTACATGATTTAACTTAACCGTGTTATTTGGTATTCCGAGCCTTCTTTTATAATGTTATAGGTATTCAAATTGTTTTTTGTGAAACTTGAATTTGAATAACAACGCTTAAAAAATAGGAAATAGAGGAATTTATAATAGGGAATTTTATACTATTAATTATACTATTTTTATTGCTATCATTTATTGCCACTATAAATTAATTCTCATGATTGATTGATTTGATTGATTTGATTGATTTTATTGATTTTATTGATTTGATTGAATTGATTGATTTGATTAATTTGATTGATTTGATTGATTTGATTGATTTGATTGATTTGATTGATTTGATTGATTTGATT
>JAAAKO020007703.1:0-19013 GCA_010015015.2 Bolitophila cinerea | reverse complement strand
TCGCGAATATTGATATTATATTATATTAAAATATTAACAAATATAGCAGATACTAGCGAATGCTATAGCGAATACTAAAATATACATTTTTCATCTAATAACTTTCAGAATTTTATAATGTATATTACACAATGTTGTATATTTTATTTTTCTAGTTAATGGATTTTTTTCTCGCTTTTTTCTCTTTTTTTATTTAATATTTGCGAACACTCAAAATATTATTTTTTTAATATGCACATAAATAGATGAATATAAAACCACACATAAAGAATATGATATAAGTATTTACAAACCATCATGAAATATTACTCATTATTATGTAAATTATTGAAACTATATATTTAATCAATTTAAAGATTTATATTAGTATGACCTAGAAACGTAAAACCCAAAATATGCACACAAAATCCTAAAATATGCCCTTTAAATACCAAAATATGTGCTCCAAAAAAATATTACAAAAAATTATATAGAAAATTAAATACAATTATTTTTTATAAAAAAAATGTTTTATGTAAATTGATTTATTGTAAATATTGATAGTTTTATTGTTTTTTAAATATATTTTTTAAATACCGGAACAGATCCTTTTTTTTGGGTGCAAGTTTACCGTTTACCAAAAAAAACAAAAGTGCACCAAATAATTGAAAATCAAAATAAAAAAAACATGTTGATACCGACATTATTTTAAGAATTCTCCTATTTCCATCGTGTTTTTTGGCATATGGCTAGTTGGATTGGGATGAAACTTCGTTTTAGGGTTTAATGTATTGTCAGCCCTTATCCGGTCCAATGGCTCATATGGCCTATGCCTCAGTATTCGGTTATTTCGTCTAATGGATCATTCGTCCTTATGACATTCCGTCTGATGCAATTCGGCCTGATTACTTTCGGCCTAATGCCTCATTTGGAAGATAGAACTTAACTTATTTGGAATAAGATTTTTGAATTTGCTTTTATATCATTAGTATTCCTGGAATTAGCTTTTTCACGATTACACATCGACAATAACTGTTTCGTAATAAAGTTTTCGAAGAACAAAAAAATCAAGAAAAACTTTTTTGTATTTACTTTTTTGAGATTAGCTATTTGACATTAATTCGCTGGAACTGCAACGGCGAAATTAATTCGCTGGAGAACAGCAATTACGAAATTAACTCGCTAGAAATGTTCCATCTAATTAAAAATATATTTGGTAATTAAAAAATATAAATTTTGTTATTATTTTACTTGTTTTTTTTATTCTATTTGATACTACCAAAAAAAAAACAAGTAAAAATACGCAACCCATTCGTTTATAAATACAATTGTAAGGGCGCTCCCTATATACATAATATAATATCGCATTTAAATATATAAATATATATATATACATATATAATGAGCACTGCACTATAAAAATATATATATATGTATACCGACATTACTACGAGTATTTAAAAAAAATATTGCTTGCATATAAAAACCTTCACTGAAAGAAGAAAATAAATTGAATTGCACGAAAATCGATATTTTGGTCCCTTGATCGTGTTTGGAATTTCCTTGAATTAATAGTAAATTGAATTTACGGCATTTATGTGCTGTTAGCCTGAATCCTTTGCAAAATATATGCAGAACGTTCTCCGCGATGGAAATTTTCTTTGTATACCAAGTTTTCTGGATTTTGCAGTACATCTTTATTTAGATATTTTAATAGTATTATAATATAGTATATTTTACTATTATAATTATAAACTGTATATTTGTGGAAACAATGTGGTGATAAAAATATATTAAATATGTTTTACCAATCTTGAATTTGACATACAGATTGTTGTCTAGACATGAAAACAGCGACAAAATTATGCAATGTTAAATTAAGTTAAAATATATCGTAGATTTAAAAAAACATTATGCCCAAAATATATTTTTTTACAATGAATTTGTTTTTTGTTGCCATGAATATTAATTTTTTAACAAGAAAAAATGTTTGTTACCATGAATAATTTTTTGGTACCATGAATTTATTTTGGTCACTTTTTTTGTATTGTAAAACAAATGTTTACCAAAAAAAATTGTTACAAATATTGTAAAACTTTTTTGTATGTGCGCATTAGGGTGGCCGTTAAATAAGTTTTACCGAATTTTATTCGGGCCGCTCCTAAAATATGCTCCTAAAACATTTTTTTAGTATTTTATATTCATGTTTAACTCTTGACAACAAGAGTTAAAGTTTTCTATATAAAATACTTGAAAGTATAATGACTTTATAGCTAGTATTTAATTATACGACTATAATAGTCAATAAATTATTAATTAATTAATTTTACTCTTCTATTCAATATTAAGGTATAATTTAATCCATTATAAAAAAGGTTAATTGTCGAAACAGCTAAAATTCAAATTTTAAAGCGGAAACGTTTAAAACAAAAACAAAAAACGCAAAAATGGGAGGTGGACTTTTGAGGCAAAGACAAATGCGGTACGGCTATTTTGCCAGATGCGGCACATTATATTGGCGGCATAGGACAAATGCAGCTATTAATGAGAAATGACCAATGCGGCACTTTTATATTATGTGCATACAAATTACTTTATAAAAGGAAAGTGCCGCAATTGTCCGGACAAAAAGAGTAGTAAAAAATATTAAGTTTAATAAACTTTTAAAAAATATAATATGCGGCACATGATGAGTTCAGCACGGACAAATTCGTCTTTTTTATTTCATGTACATCACATTTAATTTACTATATAAAAAAGTGCCGCATTTGTTCGAATTTCTATATGAAATAAAAGGAGAGTGCCAATATGTAACTACTTCTGGGGATGTATAATGCAATTGCACTACATAGAGTTGTTCCGCCTGTACACCATTGTTATACCTTTTAACGCACTTTGCATAACCGCACTTTTTATGAATTGTGCGTCAATTCATTTTTTTCTATTATTTACATTGTTCTGTTGATTGATTTTTGTTGTTTTAAATAAAACGGAGCGAATCACAAAAAAAAAAAGAACGCGGTAGCGCGAAAAAAATACCAGAGAACGAAAAGAAAAGTAGTGGATTGCTTTTTTTTTGCATTATTTTTGCCAGTATTTAGCTTGTTTGATTTTACGAAGCACGGACAAATGCGGCACTTTTTAATATAGAAATTTGCTTGCGATGCGCATAAAAGAAGTGCTGCGTAATCAAGATGCGATGTACATAAAATTGACCTGACAATCTGCCGCATTTGTCATGTGCCTCATTTTTGAAAGGACCTCGCCTCATTTGTCTTGTGCCAGAAAAAAAGTGCCGCAAATGTCAAAAATGTTTGCCTCATTTGTCAAGTGCCGCATGTGTTTTAGACTCATTTGGGGCTTTTGTCTTTGTCGCATCTGTCTTGGTCACTATTCATCTAATGATGCAGTTATTTTAAAAACAAACATTTATTCAATCCTACTATTTTTTGCCATAATAGGTATTTTAAAACAAATTTTAAATGTCTATTTGACCACCATAAAAATTATGTATAAGTAATCAGCGAGCAAATTTTGGAGATTTTAGTTTTTTTTTAAGCTCATCCATTTTGTTTATTTCAGCCGTTTCACCATTCCTTTAATGGTGTAACCCATACAAAATAATAATGGTAGTCCAGTCCATATTTTTCAAATTGTAGCAGCATTTTTGTAAACAAAATTCTAAGAATTCTAAATTGGTTGGACCAAAATTAGTCTTACAATTAAATTATACCTACAAAATAAGTAGAATTTATTAAATTTTATATAGTTTTGTGTTCAAGGCTTATACATGAACATAAAATTCCTAAAAAAAATCCACGAATTATATTTTTGTGTTTGGATAATTTTCAAAATTCCGGCCACCCTAGTGCGCATGTATTTGGACACATTTTGGGACATTTATTGTATTGATTTGAGTGATTTAGACCCAGTTTTAATTTGATAAAACGTACATAAAAATATTGATATCATTTAAATAAATTTCAACTTTGAATTGAAAACCCTAATTTATTTTTCATTCAAAAGTTAATATATTTTAAACAATTTTGCTTTTTACAATTTATATACCACTTTTAAAAGATAATACATAATTAAAGTAGATTCCATATATGTAATTAATTATGTATGTCATATATGTTATATCATATTTTGCTGTTGTCCAAAAACGGGTTCATACATTATAAACTACAGAATAACCATAATTATATAAATACAATACTTTCAGTCTAGTAATGAGAATACCATGCTCAGCTGTCACTTGTGATTTACGGTACGATACCGAGGATGTGTACATACTTAAATTATTCAGCTTTAATTTTCTAAATATAGAATTTCAAAAAAAAGAAAAGCGCATAATCACACCAGCTTACCCACACCCAATGTGGCTTTTTAAATATTCACTTTAGGTCTGGAATCTAGATATATGTATATTTCATTGATCTATGTATGTATGTATAATTATTTGTATTATATGTACCGCATTTTAAGTGGTTTGTCAGTTTGAGCTCGACCAAAACACGATGGTCAACAAAATGATGGTTTATCGATCCTGATGCCATGAATATATATATATATATATATATATATATACGTGCACAAATGTTTGTAGCTTAGCCTTATTCTAGTTTTAGGACTAGATAGAGAAATATACGCCACAAACACACAAATGCACACACACACACAAACTACATTAAAACATTTTCCACATGCATATAAAATATATGTACTTTATAGTGTGTAGTTAGGAAAAGCATATACGTATGCTGATGGTATAAATTATATATGCTTGTGGAGACAGCGCGGGCGCATTCGGACAGTGTGTAATGCCACACACACACACACAAGCACATTAAACTAAGCCCATTCACAAGTTAAATGACCCAAAAACATTGGCTTCTGCGTTTGGATTGAAACTTGATTTTGAGTATAGCACATCCATATCCGACATTACATTACGTTAGACACTCTAGGATACTCGATATATATATATATATATTTATATATTTATATAGATATATACTTTTATAGGCATATATACTTATGTACGATACAAACATTTGAAATATTAATTATTTTGTGCATTACTAAAAATGTTCAAGTGGACATAATGGTTGTTGTTGTTGCTGACAATATATCTGAAAGTCTATCAACTGACTCTTTGACCGTCATTTTTTGGATTGACTTTATGACCGTCTGACTGTTGTCTATGTGACGGTATTTCAGACTTTGTTATTGATTTCATTTATGACTGATTTTATGACTTGTTACAGAATCTCTGACCATTTAGGCTATATTTTTAAATGTCTTTTAAGTCTTACTGTCAGTTTAACAGTGTAATCAAATAACAAGCAAAACAATGCACGACTTATTTTTTTGTTATGACTCTCTAAGTCAGTCAAATTTTTGTCTGACTGTATCTAAACCATCGATGCGACTTGCTTTATACCTGTCTTTCTGACTGCATTTCTGATTGTGTTTCTGACTGTCTCTTTGACTTTATTTATGACTGTCTTTTTGACAATTTTTATGATTGCCGTTCTAATGGTCCTCCAATTTAACCGTATATCTGACCTTTTTGACTATCTGTTTAACTGACTTTTTTATATTTGTCTTCCCAGCCACACTGTCTGAATGCCTGCTAGGGTCATAGAATCTTCCGTGCCTATTTCTATCTTTTTCTCTGTGCGCAATGTGTGTATAAAATTGAAATTGACTTTTTTCCTATGTCTGTCTCTTTCTGTCAGTGTGCTTATTTCTAATAAGTGGAAATATTTGAACGTCACTAGCAAATTGCTAGTAATATTCGCAATGTATTTTTTGAATATGCCTTTTCCTTTGAAATTGTTGTATCTACATAATTATATATATTTATATGATTGTTTATATATATATAGCATGTATATGTATGTGTAATTTGTTATTGTTGTTTTTATTATTATTTATAAAAATAATTAAAAATACGTTTTTTCTTGTTTTTTAGTGTGTTGTGAGTTTGTGCAGAAGAGTGATGCACGAAAATAATGTTTTTGAATGCTATGATTATTTGCAATAATGATGAAATGAAGAGAAAAGCAAGGAATTCCGTGGAAAGGGAGAGCAGGAGCTCAGGGGTAAGTCTCTCTGGTGATTTTTTACAATATTCGTGTTGCTTATATTATTAATTAATTTTTAAATCATATTAAATATTTTTTAATATTAAAAAATATATCTTTTTAAAATCCAATTGTCATTGATTGAGAGCGAGTAGAGCCAACCGAGAAAAAAAAAACAATTTTTAAAGACAAAATTGTATTATTTATTTTTCAAGAATCTGTTATAATGTTGATAATAACAAATAAAAATAACAAAATCCGTTTAACATTGAGAGCATCACTAGAAGAGTACGGTGAACGGTACAGAGCGAGGAAGATAGAGATATAGTGACCATGTGTACGAAATAAAGCAAGCATTTGGTGTTAGTGTGTTTGTGTGTATTTTTGTGTGTTTGTGTAAGTTGGTATGGAGTGGGATTATGGAATGATTGATAAAAGCGTATTCTTCCTCTAAATGCGTAGAACCTATGAATAAATACGTATTTCAATTACATTGTTTCAGTAAACTGTTACTAACGCACACAGACACACACACTCACATCTCTTAGATAATCTAAATGCGTTTACGTATGTGTGTGTGGGTGTGGGTGCCATAGCTCTGCAGTTCTTATTATACCTGTATACATTGTGTGTGTGTGTTTTTTTTTATTACTCCAGATGTTTCTCTTTGTCTTCTGTTTTTCTTCTATATGATTAGAATAATTTGAATATTTCTTTGTTTATTTAATTTAATAATATTAATGATATAAATGCTAAAACGCGTCCAAAAGAAAAAGTAAAAAAACAAAAAGAGAAAAACTCAAATATAATTCTCTGCTTGTTCAGAATAAAATGGGACGAGATCGGGTTGGGTAGTTTGGAATAATTAGGCAGGTAGGAGTATTTTTTTGTTAACAAGCACCTGTAAAATTTGACAGATCCCAGAAGCAACTGGCAGCCGTACTGCTGAGTACTGTCAGCAATTCTCAAATATTTTGTGATGCATTTTGAACAAAAAAGTGCTGTAAAATTATCTAACGGTTATTTGAAAAACTTACTCAACAAATAAGCTATTAATTTTGCTCAAGAAATTGCTTTAAAAAGTTATGCTAGAAGATATTCAAAAGTAGCTCAATAACATTTCCAATAATATGTTATTTTGAATTCAGTTATCAGCTTATTTAGCTGTTGCTCGTTGGTGGTATCCAATTTTGCTTATAGTTACTCATATTTCCGCCGAATAATCAAATTTACTCACAGATCTTCAAAACTAGCTCACTGAACTTTGAAACCTACTCAAATGTATTCTTTAAGATAGAAAAAGCTCTAAAATTCCAGAATACATGCTTAGATAGTCTGTTGAACTTGACCAATAGACTGCTAATTATTTATCTGTCAAACAAGCTCACTATAAGTAGTCATACTTGCTCACTGATTTCGAATGGTTTGAATGGCTACGTACTCGCTGAAACATCAAAATTGCCAAGGACTACGGTATCCCTGCGATATGATCGGTCGGATGTCAATTCTTTCTCAAATACGTATCTGTCAAACTAGCTCACTATCGAATCTGTCAGACTTGTTCACTCATTTGATAAGATTGGCAAAACTTGCTACCTGGTGTTTGAATTGCTCACTGAGCTTCTACTACACTAGCTGACCGACTCGATCTCAATAAAAAATATCACATCCCACAGAAAACAAAATAGCAATACTGTAAAAAAAATGTATACTGTGTTATTTTTGTAGGTGACCATATATCGTTCCTCTCGGGGAGTTTTGTTAGGCTGGCAACAATGAAATGTGGTGGGGCCCACTGGCGAGAATGCTCCACTCGGGAAAAGTGCGTGTAATGTGTGGAGTAAATTTTAGGCCCTTGCGGCAAAAACACTTTCCAAACATAATATCCGATCGTATTGCGTTTGAAAGGTGTACCTTTGATGGAGACTTCGATGCTCTTAATTTAAAACTGATACTTCAATTTGAATATTAATTCTTAAAAATGTATATTTTTTACAATTTCTAGTGTTTTTTTAGATTTGTTATATTTTGTATTAAAAAATTAAGCCACCAATAAATTGACCCCCATATTCGTGGTACTGGCAATAATATTAAAAAAAACATAAAATAAATATTTGTATAACTCCAATAAAAGATCAAATGTGTCATAAAACATAAATAAAAAAAAATCATAACAATAATATAATTAAGAAGAGAAATAAAAAATAAAACAAAATCTTAAAACAAATAAATATATTTTTTTTAATTTTTATTTTTTTTATTTGATATATTACCATGAACCCTATGTCCGTTTAGCAAATAGATATGTCTAAATAAAACCTCCATAAACCGACATAATGTCCAAATGGACCATTTGAAATCGACATAATGCCCAATTTTCCATTTGGACCTTATATCGATTACCAATTGGGGTTTTGGTCACTTAAAAATATTTCCTTTAAAAAATTAACATAATGGACATTATGTCTCTTTTCCAAAAAACATAAAATCCATGAAGCAGACATAATGCCTATCAAAACATAATCATTAAAACCATATCTAGATCCATAAAAACCAGTCCAACGCATCTGCTTTGGAAGTTCTTTTGGGCATGCCAACACCTCTTCATCGAGGCAAAAACCGAGGGGAATTTAATCTCTTTTTTACTCCATATTCTTGATTCTGATTATAACTGATGTTATAACATATTACAAATATTATAGAAAATTACTGAATATTACAAAATATTCGCAATAAATTATCGATATTTCAGAAATAATATTATAATTATATTTAAAATAAAAAAAATGATTTGTAATTTGTATTTACTGCATAAAAAACAAAATAAATATAAAAAATATATATTTTAAAAGTATATTAAAAAAAAAAAATATTACAAATCTGTAAATTCTTATACAAAAACAAATTTGAAAAAGGTAATAATATTAAAAAAGTAATAAAAAATAAAAAAATATACATATATAATATAGTTAATTGATACAACAATTTAAAATAAATACTTTTTTTGATAATACAATGTAATATATAAATATATGTAATCCAGTTTTCCACACTCGTAATCACCATTAAACCAAGCACCGGTACCTCGAAGCACAAACAAATGCCCGCCGGCGGAAGCCTATGATACATTTTTAATAATTCTATATGCTCCGATAATTTTCAACGCACTTTATAAACTATAAACTATATATATAAGCATATACAGTATAAAATAAACGAACCAGCTCGCTCACTCACTCGCGCCTGCGCAGTTCGTTCACTTGCTGCCCTGCCCACCCATTTTCTCGCAATATTCTGCTAAGGTGATCGCGTTCGAGCGCGCATGCGCGTACTTATACTATGTACACATTGTACGAATTAGTATATATTTTAGTAATAGCAAATATACATAGATATAATATATGTATAGTTTGTTGTTTCTCGGCACATCATTATTAAGTGAAAACAAATCCGTTGTGTAAACACATAATTTGCATGTTGAAATCGATTAACTTACTAATTTAAATACTTATTGGATTGATTGGTTTTAAATGGTTGTATTATATTGATTTATGTTTTTTTTTCTATTTTAAAGCGAATCTCTTTCTAATTTAGATTTCTTCTCTTAAACTGTTAGGTCATGGGCGCGCATAGAAATTATTAAGCTTTCAAAGCCAAATTTGGCGACAACTCAAACTTTGGTGACTCAGCTAAGTTTAAGCGTTTAAGATTTTAATTGGGATTTTTCTGCAACAGCTAAATGTCTCTCTCTAAATCTCTCAAAATTTAATATTTAAATAAGTAAGTTTATGGCTGAAACAGAATATACCTTGCGAATATCAAGAATACATTGAGAATATCAAGAATACATTGAGAATATCAAAAATACATTGAGAATATTAAGAATATATTGAGAATATCAAAAAAACATTGAGAATACCAAGAATACAATACGTTCGCAATATCAAGAATACATTCAAAATATTAAGAACACTCCAAATATAATGAGAATATTATGCAAATATCGAGAATATTTTGCAAATATCATGAATATTTTGGAAATATAGAGAATGTTTTGCAAATAATAATAATACAAAAATATATGTATTCGAGAATATCGAGAATATGTGCAAATATTGAATATCGATAATGTTTGCAATAATTTATTTATGTATGTATCCAAATATATTTGTGTGTTTCGAAAAGCGTTTTTGTAAATACAAATTAAACTAACAAAAAAAAAAATACATTAAGATTATAAAAAAACGCTGATAATTTTAATAATACATTAAGAATACCAAGAATACTTTGAGAATATAATGATAATATTTTGCAAATATCAAGAATTTTTTCCAAATATCAAGAATATTTACAAATATCAATAATATAAAAATATAGGAATTCGCAAATATCAAGAATATGTGTCATTATCGAGTATCGATTACATTTGCAATAACATATTTATATACGTATGCAAATATATTTAATTAATTGGAAAAGATTTTTTGTAAATACAAATTAAACAAACAAAAAATTCAGACTATAACAAGAAAACATTCAAAATATTAGGAACACTCCAAAAATAATGAGAGTATTTTGCAAATATCGAGAATATTTTGCAAATATAGAGAATGTTTTTCAAATGTAGAGAATGTTTTGCAAATATCAATAAAATAAAATTATATGTATTCGCGAATATCGAGAATATGTGCAAATATCGAATATCGTTAATATTTGAAATATTTGATTTATGTATTCATCCAAATATATTTATACATTGAGAATATCAAGAATACGTTGAGAATATCAAGAATACATTGAGAATATCATGAATTCGTTGAGAATATCAAGAAAACATTGAGAATATAATGATAATATTTAGCAAATATCAAGAATATTTTGTAAATATGGAAAATATTTTGCTAATATCCAATAATATAAAATTATAGGTATTCGCGAATATCGAGAATATGTACAAATATCGATAATAATATTTGCAAATGCATTTATGTATTTTCAAATGAATTTATGTGTTTGAAAAAGGATTTATAAATTCTGTCCGTTGATGTGACTGTCTCTCCTTCAGAAGAATTCCAAAAAAAATCCCAGAATCCCACATCCTATCCATACAAACCCCAAATGCTGTTCAAATACTATGTATATTCATGGATTAGCATGCAAGGCACGTTTTCTTTGGAATAATTTATAATTCTGTGTTCGCGGCTCAGCCTGCGACCAATCAACCATCGTCTTTGTAATCAATCTGTATAAAAACGTTTGTTTCAATACTCGCAGGGCAGACGTGTGTGTATATACAAGACTTTCTCGAATAGACATACACACACACTGACACATCAAAAAAACGTCCAATCTTGAATGGCGTGCCTCGGAGCTTTGTTAATGCACACATACAGAGCGTGCGACGGTCCTCCCACTTCAAAATTCGTGCGTGGGATGCATTCAACGCCAAAAATCAACTTGCATTTAATTAAACAATTTATTTTTGTTGTTGCGTGCGCGCCTCTTCCGAAATTGCGCGCGCAGTTCGTCGCGGAATGTCTGACAAAGTGTATATATTGTAAAAGATTGTACAATAACCTCTTATCATATTTATTTTGTCTTTGTTTGTAGCTAAATACTTTTTTTGTTCTTTCAGAATGAACCGACCGCCAGCACAACAGCCACAGCTCACGATGGCCGAGAACGATGCAGCCGCGCTGGCCGTTGACCTGTTCGACCACTTTAGCTCTGCGACCACAATGCGCCAGATCCTCGGACTCCATCGAAACATGTGCGACACAATCGGTTTGCGTCCTGCGCCGCTCAACGAATTCTATCCCAAGCTCAAGGCAAACATCAAGAGCTGGAAAGCGCAGGCCCTATGGAAAAAGTTCGATGCGCGTGCCTCGCATCGTGTCTACAACAAAGGCACAGCCTGTAATGGTACCCGGGTGCTGGTCATCGGAGCCGGACCGTGTGGCCTGCGGACGGCCATCGAAGCACAATTGCTCGGTGCCAAAGTGGTGCTGGTCGAGAAACGCGATCGCATCTCACGCAATAATGTTCTGCATCTGTGGCCGTTTCTAATCACGGATTTACGGAATCTAGGAGCCAAGAAATTCTATGGTAAATTCTGTGCTGGATCCATAGATCACATCTCGATTCGTCAGTTGCAATGTATTTTGCTAAAGGTAGCCCTATTGCTGGGCGTCGAAGTGCATGAAGGCATTTCGTTCGAGAACGTTATAGAACCAACCGAAGATTGTGGATGGCGTGCACAGGTCACGCCCGAAGATCATGCGGTGTCACATTATGAATTTGATGTGCTTATCGGTGCGGACGGCAAGCGGAACACACTCGAGGGCTTCCGACGCAAAGAGTTCCGCGGTAAGCTAGCCATTGCGATCACAGCGAATTTTATCAATAAGAAAACCGAAGCCGAAGCAAAAGCGGAGGAGATCAGTGGCGTTGCGTTCATTTTTAATCAGTCCTTTTTCAAGGAACTCTACAAAACGACTGGAATTGATCTCGAGAACATTGTCTATTACAAAGATGAGACACACTATTTTGTGATGACCGCCAAAAAGCACAGTCTCATCGATAAGGGTGTCATTATGCAGGACTCAAGTGATCCAGCAGAGCTGTTGTCCGCTGCGAATGTAAATCGTGATCGTCTGCTTGGCTATGCCAAGGAGGCAGCAGAATTCTCGACCAAGTATCAAATGCCAAATCTGGAGTTTGCTGTGAATCATTTTGGAAAGGCCGATGTGTCGATGTTTGATTTTACATCCATGTTTGCGGCTGAGGTGTCCAGCAGTGTAACGGTACGCAAGAATTATCGTCTGCTTCAGTGTCTGGTCGGTGATAGTTTATTGGAACCGTTCTGGCCGACCGGATCGGGTTGTGCTCGTGGTTTTCTGTCCAGCATGGACGCAGCGTATGCCATTAAATTGTGGACGAACCCGAACAACAGTATTCTGTCTGTGCTGGCACAGCGTGAAAGTATCTATAGGCTTCTGGCACAGACGACACCGGAGAATCTGCATCGGGACATTGGATCGTACACACTAGATCCGGCCACAAGGTATCCTCATTTGAATCGATCTGTGGTGATGGTGCATCAGGTTAAACACCTGCTGAACTCCGATGATCCTGCGTTGTACGAACAAACGCATGCCGATAATAATATGGTGATGCTGGCCACACCAGAGCATCCGTTACGCAGGAAACGGCGGACGGGTGACTTCCTGCCATTGGCCACCGTGCTACTGCGCTGGATTCGAGCACAATTGCATGCGCATGCGTTCACCGACAGTCTCAAGAATGTGTCAGAGTGTTTTACGAATGGACAGGTGCTGTGCGCTTTAATCAATCGGTGAGTATTTATAGGAAAGTGGTGGCGAGAGAGAGAAAGAGTAACTTTTCATTTAATTTATTAATAATTTCTATACAAATCGCCTTCAGCATTCTATAACACTATAAAAAATATAGATTTATGCATTCTTTCTAAGTTCAACGAAATGATTTGAAGCTAAAATAGAAGTTAAACTTAAAATTACGATTAGCTGACACACACGATTAGCCAATTGATTCGATTGGCTGGAAAACTAAAGGTCGAATATCGATTAGCCAAAATTTGATATCATGAATCATGATTAGCCGAAATAGGAGTACCCATTTTGCCAACTCACTTTGATTAGTCGCTAGATAAACAAAATGTGCTTTAAATTTCGATTAGCCGACTAATACGATTGGCATAGTCATTATTGGCCAAGCCTTGACTAGCCAACATATACGATTAGTGAATAACTTAACATTTGCCCATAATATCGATTAGCCGAATAATATATACGATTGTCCGATGATTGGCCGATAAAATAATTCTCGAATATCGAATATCGATTAGCTGACTAATTAACGATTGTCCGATAAACGATTATCTGACTAATACTATTGACCGATACACGATTAGCAGCTAGAGCAATAGCAAAACAATATCGGCTAATCATATATCGGCTAATCATATATCGGCTAATTATATATCGACTAATCATATATCGGCTGATCATATATCGGCTAATCATATATTGGCTAATCATATATCGGCTAATCATATTTCGGCTAATCGTTTATTGGTCGGATGATGTGCTTTCAGCTAATTTTGTTTATATGGTGAGCGGTGACTAATCGTGTGTCGGCCAATAGTATTAATCAGCAAATCTTAAAAGCCGCAGGGATGACTGGGAAAATATTTCCAGAAATCTAGAATTTTGTAAACGCAGAGAGTTCAGGTGGTTCATATTGGTCCACTTCAAACTCGATCTTACGGCATATTTTTAGGAACAGTTCATTTAATTTTTTATCTTGTACCAAAAGGGTATACCCTAGAAGATACCATCCATTAGGCCATCCATTTTTTCTTCAATGTCAACGGACATAGTTAAGCCCGCTTCAGCTAGTTGAGAAGAAAGATTTCTGTGTACTATTTTAATTTTTAAAGCAATCAAACTAATATCTTAAAATTCTTTCTCTAGCTATCGTCCAGATCTCGTGGAATTGACCGCTCTGACCGGCTGCAGTGTGCGCGAATGCAACGATGTCGCCTTCACCATAATCGCCGAAGAGCTACGGATACCACAGATTATGACGGCCGAAGAGTCCGAAACGCTCGAGAATGTAGACTCAAAGGTGTGGCTCACCTATCTGGAGCAGGTGTGCGAATTGTTCCGCGGTGAGATACCGCACGTGAAGCACCCGAAACTGGACTTTGCCGAGCTGAAGGCTAAGCAGCAGAACAACAATCGGGTTCCGGACTTTTCGCGTCTGCTCAAGTTCACGTCACGCAAGGTCAAGTCTCCGTCGCGGGACATCGAAATGGCGAGTGCCGTACCGGCTGCAGACGATGAGCGTGGTGCCCGACGTGGTGCCGCAGCGGCTACCGGTCGAAAACTGGTCGTTCTGCCCGATCATGGGTCACCGGTGGACGTCGTTCCGACACGACGAGCTCGCAAGCGTCGCAGTCACGAGAAATTCGGAAATGTGGTGAGTATGGCCGATGTGCTCTTTATAGTCTTAGCTTAGTCCTTAGGTATTCTAGTCAGTATCAGTATACTCATGAATTTATCTCCATCCCATCTGTCAAACGCCACTACGCAAAATAATGTCAATACAGGAAGAACGAATGCAGCGCCAGCAAGAGATCGAGGAAAATCGCACGGATCGTCATAACAAGCGTCGCCTGCAGCGTGCCCAGCAAACCCAGAACTTCTTTAAGAGTTTGCACATGCTGCAGGCCAACACGTTGCTGCGTGAGAGTGGTGACAGTTCGAGTGCCTTTGAGGACTACTCGATATTCCTGTACCGTCAGTCGGCACCGGAGTTTGGAGATCGTGTCAAGGAGCTGGAACGCAAACTGCTGTATCCCGTAAGGAGTGCTAGCGAGAGTGTCTCTGTGTGTGTTCTTGTTGTTGTTTTCGCATTGATACATTTAATAAACTGCTGGACGTTTTGCTAATCTTCTCTTGTGGCCGTGTCTCTAACCCGAATTTTTTTACGCTGTCTTTAATTATATTATATTAAATTACATAAATTATATATATAGCTTTTAATAATATTATACTTGATAAACCATAACCACAGGCTAAACAGTGTTGTTGTTGTTGTTTCCCTTAACAATAATTTATAGTATTAATAGAAAGATTATTTTCTTTTATTTAATTTAATTTTCTCTTCGCAGGATCGCGATCGAGGCATCGCCTCAGCGCTACCCCGAAACGGACCCGACGACCAGTTCAACGATCGTATCAAGTCCATGGAGCAACGCATCTCCGCCAAAACGGCACAGCACACCGACAAGAAGCCCAAGGACCTGTTGCGAGCCATTGGCAAGATCGAATCGAACGACTGGAACATTCGTGAGATCGAAAAGAAAATCGAGCAGTCCAAGAAGACGGAGGTGTGCAAGAGTCGGGAGAAGGTGCCGAAATGGAGCAAGGAACAGTTCCTGCAGCGTCAGACGAAAATGTCCAGACCCATCGATCGTCAGGAATCGGTGGATGAACGTTTCAAGGAGATCGATCAGACGATTCGGAATTTAGATAAACAACTGAAAGAGGGCACCGTGCTGGAGCGTGGTCAACGCGGCAAGAACAAGGTGGCCTCGATTGCGGGTACGTTTGGCAAGCGTGATGAGACCAAAACGGATTCGGTGGCGCAGGCACCCGTCGCCGCAACGGCTGGTGTGCAGCGATCCAGTTCTAAGGCCGGTCTGGTGTTTAATGCGGCCGGCGTCAAAGACATTTGCCATTTTTGCAATCAGAAAGTGTACTTGATGGAGAAGATCTCAGCGGAGGGACTGTGTTTGCATCGTTCGTGCCTGAAGTGTCATCATTGTCACACAAGTCTGCGACTGGGAGGATATGCGTTCGATCGTGACGATCCGGATGGCCGGTTCTATTGTACACAGCACTATCGATTGCCGGCAAAGATCGTGCGACCTGCAGCGCCGAAACGATCGATTCAACGATTCAAGCCGAAGCTGATCGAGTCCGATGTAAGTTCGCCGAAAGGCAGTGTTCCGGAAGCACCGGAAACGTTGAAGGGACGTCATGAGAATCTAGCCAAGCTGGATCTATTGGACAGAGGTACGTTGAAATTGTATTACTTTTAAGAAGCCGAATAAAACGAAGTTATTTGCTTTTTCAGGTCAAACCCCGGAACGCATCGAATTCGAGAATGCAGACGCTATGTCCGACGGTGAACCGTCACTGGGACACATTATCGACGAGAACGAATGGACGGACCGGAATTTCGGCACCGGCACCGAGGAGTCCGAGTCGGAGTTGTCCAGCAGCAACGAATCCGAGTCCGAGTCCGATTCGGACATGTACGAAGAGGCCGAGGGCTCACCGTTGGGTGCGCAAACGCTACAGCTGGCCACCGACTGGATCGGCAAGCAACGATACTCTTCGAATCAGTACAGTGACGAGGACGACGATGACGACGATGAGTTCTATGACTCCAGTGAAGGTATATACAAAAAAAAAGCGGTGTTAAATTGTAGTTTGTATTTATATTTATCAAAAACTGAGATACAAAATTGTAAAATTGGTAAAATGTGCAAACAATCCCCTAAATCACACTGCGGGGCGTTCGATTCATTGGCCTGTATTCGACCACTTCCGTTGAGAGTGGCATACGTAATCGATTGAATGCATGGATCATCCGTTGCACTAGACTGCGTCGATTCCGGCTTCGGCTCGACGAGGCGAGTTCAGCCAGTTGACGCCGTTCGGCTGCCAGAGCGCGGCAAATCGAGCACACACTGTAGAGACGCGTATTGTTCGCTGCTATCGGGGCACACATGCAACGTTCACGACCGGTCCGCCGCACTGGAGTTGTGTCCACCGGGGCCAGCGGTCGTGCCGCGGATCTCTGGATGAGTGCTGCCTCTTCGGTGACCAGCGGATTGCTGCACATTTTACGTCACACACAATATTCACCGATAATAACTACACAGAACGCTTCAAATGATGGCGATGCACTGAAGTGCGCCGTGACAAAACATTCGAAGAACTCTTGTAGGTTTTATTGTAAGCCGTCGAGAGAGAGGTACCATAATCTCTCTCGGGTCCCTGGCGCGCGGGCGGGCACTGTTTACGATGTGTTGTTGCCTTGCCGTTTCATAAAAGACGACGGACCTTTTTTTTACCTGCAATTCTGCGTTTTTACGATTTTCACAGGGGCACATTTTTGCGTTTCTCAATAGGATTTCCGATTATTTTTGTTATCGTTATTTTGAATGGTGTTTTTTTGTGGGTTTTGCAGGATTTGGATGTATGATGAAGATAATTTTAGAAGAAAACTCGAGATAACTTTAATATAATGTGTGATGTATATTTGGTGAATTATATATATTCTATATCCTGTGGTTGTTATCGTCTTCGAGACTACACACGCCGCATTTCGCCCCGGAACTTGACGCCATATTATGTCTTGTTGTTTTGGATCCATTTGGCATGATATAGTTGAATAGTGCAAACAGTTTTACCCTCCAGTCTGTACATGGAAACTTTTTGATTGTAAACTGCCATATACAAGGCCACAATTTGCTTGGGAATTTAATTTCAATGTTTGGTTTTATATCCGTTTCATCAAGCATATTTAGATAGATGGACTTTGTTGTTATACAATTTTCCGTGTTACCAATCATCTCAGCCAGTCTTAGAATTTTTCGCGTAGCTCTATTAATACATGTTGAGGTCTTATTTAATAGCATGTAGTCTCTACTAGGTTGGTTTCAAGATTGTTTTGCACTATATAGACTGTTTCTAATAAGTAGCGTCTTGCAATTTTAGGTCTACATTTATAAGACTGATTTCGCCTTTTTCAGCAGGGAGATAAAGTTTTCCAGTAAGATTGACCATAGATATCTGTGATGTCAATGGCCTCTACCAAAATGCGAATGGGATGATGACAATTTCTTTTACTTTAGTGAGCAGATTTGGAGATACATACGATACATACGATCGATTCGGGACGCTGTTAGAGATCTCCTAAAGGTATAGCCATATGAGTTTGGTTTTCTTTGTTGCCAGACATCTTTCCAGTTCATGAGCTCTATTCACATTCTGTAATCCTGTACACATTGTTGGAGCAGTGCTGGTGGTGTCTCTGTTATTCAAAACACAGTTAAAATCGCCGAGTGAGATGTGTTCAGTGGCCATTTGAATAAAAATGTTTATGGAGGTGGCCATTTACAAATAAAGAACCAACATGTGGCCAATTATTTTGCGGGTTGGCCAATAGATAGATATTGATTTATTGGGAGATTTATCCTCCCGAAAGAAGGTAGGCATGCAGGCCTCGAAAGTTGGGCCCATTATGCCCCCAGTGATAGAAATAAGTATCACTTATATTCAAACCAATTGGATTGCTCTATGAAAGAGACGATTCGATCCATTT
>JAAAKO020007692.1:0-19014 GCA_010015015.2 Bolitophila cinerea | reverse complement strand
ATTTAGCTTTCTCTATATAATACAAAAAAAAATTGTTCACTTTAAAAATAAAAAAAAAACAAAAGCTATTTTATGTAGGCATATTATACTTTCTGATTGGTCATTTATGTTTTTGGAGCATCTTTTTTTCTCGGTGAGCACTGTTATTTTAATATTTTATTTTAGGAGCACATTAATTTTATTTTAGGTGCACATGACTTTTTTAGGAGAACATATTGTATTTTTGAGATCGATTTATTTTATGCCAAAAAATATATATTTCATCAAATGCTGTATTTTAATTAGTTTTAGGTTATTTCATCTAAAGTATATTTTTCGGAGTACCAATTCATTTTTTTGTGTTCTCTCTTAGAATAAATAAAAATAGAATAGAGAAAAGAATAGAATTTTCTCTATTCGTTTGTTACAAAAATTATAAAAAATTGATAGTATTTTTACCCGATGATTTGATTCAGTACAGGGTACTGAAGTGATTTAAAAAAACGCATTTTGATACTCCGATTTTATTAAATGTCTTCATTAAAATAGTGCGGATATTTTAAAATTTAAAGTCTCTTTTGTATTTTAAAAAAAATGTATATGATAATCTCTTAGTTTAAAAAATATAAAAACCCTAAAAAAACTAATATATTTCTGATTTACCAAATCCGCTACGTCCGTCGCATCGCGTCGTTCACAAATCAACATTGCCCAAATCACGTGCGCCGCGTGCGTCGTCCATAAATAAGCATTGCGCCTAATTAGCTTGATCTTGCGCTTGTCAGCAGACCTGGCGCGTTGGCTTTGTCCTATTACTCTTGCGGTACGCGTTAATCGCACGCGTTGGCTTTCGTCAAAATTATGTGTATTTTGTAAACAAATTCTTCGCCCGTCTTGACAGGGGTCGGGTGTCAGCATTAATTAGTACACGGTTTAATTAAAACACATCGACACGCCATGCTGAGCTTAAGCTATATTAAAATAAATGTATATATATATATATATTTTCTGTATTGTTATACATACAATATATACATACAGGAAGCTTGAATCTCTTGCGTGACGACACACACACACACGCAGCCTCTTACAAAACAACAGATAAGTCGGAATCTTTCTATATGATGTGCGGAATGGCGATGGACATTTGGAACATAGACGAAAAATGCTTGGTTGCGAGTTCGTGTCGAGTTGGCTCCGTTCCAGAAAAAAAGCAAACTAAAAAGAAAAATCGACGACGTCATTATTAACAACGAGTATATACATAATAAACCGGAATCAGTGTGCGTATTTAATACCCGGACCTCGAGCTTATATATACCCCGAGTGTTATACAGGAAAATGGAAAAACTCTGCAGGGTGCTCTGCACTTAAACGGCATGCGGTTGATTTGTTTCAACGAAAAGCTAATACAATATAGATTTTTATCCGGTTATATGTATAGTATATAGTGAATTTCCAGCAAAAGGCGTAAAGTATATATATGACAACTTCATGTTGCGCACCACCGTGCCACGCTGAACTGCTAAAAGTCCATTTATTTTCACTCTATCGGGGTTGTGCGCTCATAAGAACTCGTAACTTGTACAACCGTACAAGATAGTTTGATAGGAAATTAGTTCAAATAGTGATTAAGGGGTTCAATGCTCGCTTGGCCTAATGGGTATATGTACAAATAGTGAGTCTGTAGAGGCGACGCGACGTTCCGTCGTCTATATTATCCAGTATACAAGTATAGTTTTCCGGAAAGCTAATAAAGTTATACAAATATATACGTTTACATCAATGCATTTTATATACCATTTCAGAAGTGCATCACCTACACCCTTTTAATATATATGTATGTGTATAGATCTCAGCTATGCAGCTCTTTTATACTGTTTATATTTTATAAGAGTTGAGTAGGGTAGAGCAAAATTAAATTTTAAACAACCCGATTTTAAATTATTACAGTATTTACTTATTGGCTTTAAACCGTTTGGGCTTTAGTGCCAGTGCAAAATTCTCTGGACTAGCACACCGGGCTTTAAAGCTTTCGAAAATAATAAAATAAGCGCAGATAAAAAACTTTGGGTTTTCTCGCACAAATAACGTTTTGTTTAATGACTACTCAAATTATGTTATCTATAAATTTAAGTCCCTGATAAATGATAAAACAAATTTCATTTAATGTTTCAAAGCAATACCTTTTAAGACCAATAGCCGAAGTATGCAGAGAGCCGCAATTAGTACAGGGGTAATTAGATAAATACAGAAAATGTTACCCTTTAAGATCAAATCTTTAAATTAATAGAAATAAGTTATATATTCAACAGAAAATTTCGTACACAGGTAGTTTAAAATATAAAGAATGCATTTATTCAATAAAATCGCCATCTGCTTCTACCCCCTATTCATATATAGCTCATTTCCTTGGTAATTGCCAGCCCTATAGATTCTTTAGTGTTATTAGGATTAGCATTCACTATCGACTCAATTGAGCCCCACAAGTAATAATGCAGGGATTGCAATCGGGGCTTGAAGGAGGCCACAAATCCGGTGATCAGTGGTAGCAAATATTTTCGTGAGTTTTTCGGGACTTGTGAGCTGGAGCGGAATATTGCTGGAACACGTTGTTCCTCCCAGCGGCAACGCCATCCATTCACACTAAGCAGCAAAACAAATGGTCATATCGGTCTCAAGACGGTATTAGGACCAAGGTCTCAAGACCTTATATAAGAGCGAGAAGTCTTATAGAGACATTACAAACACATATTTATAAACTGATAAAATATTATTTGCAGCTTGTCTAAAATTTTGTATCACTTAAATACTGAGCACGTACTTTTAGCTGCTTCTCGAGACGTTTAGATTATCGGAGATGTGCTGCCTCGATAACTTGACGGCTACTATATTCCATGCTCGTGTGGCATTTTGATTCAGGAGTGGTCAAATTTATATTTTCCTTGTATTACACTAATCTAAACTGTCTGTTTAATTTCGCAAACTTTGGTTAAAGTAAAAAAACACGTTGACAACTTGTTGAGAGAACAAAAGGTTTGTTTAAGACTAAAAAGAAACCAATTTCTATATTTAAAAATTGACTTTTGGATACTTTTTCAATTTTAAAATGCTGGATGGTCTTTAAATAGTATTTATAATACGTTTTTAGGATTTCTGTATTATTTATACTTATATGAGACAAAAGGTTATTACTACTTATTAGTATTTTTTGCCAATCAGTCTCAATCAAGTCTTGAATGAGTATAAAATCAACTCGAGTATCCGTTATACCCATATAAGACGAATTAGTCATAATTTATGATACCGCGGTTTCTAAATGCTGCTTGGGACGGCTTTACGACCATTAAATAAAAAAACATATGTAAATGATGGCGTAAATTTTCAAACGCGCTTGAAAGTAATGGCAACATAACATCTCCCTCGCTTTTAAGACTCCTAGCACCATGACAGGAAATTTCGTGTGCATTACAATGTGAACTTCAAAAGGATTCTCGCTTATCCAACGGTCATTTTGGCGGTTCAATTTTCTGTTATAATTAAAGTTTTTCTCGTCCGTCTTTTTCAATCTAAAACAAAGCTGAATACTCGTATTTAGTATATTTTTTCTTCTATATTTTCATTTTTATATTTGTTGATCAAAAGGTAACGATGCATGATATGTATATTTGAAAAAATATGCATTAAAGTATTGAATTGTAGGCAGAGTTTGCACGATACTCAAATACAAGTACTTAAAATACAAAGTAAAGTACTTTTTTATACTTTACTTTTATACAAAATACTAAGTATTTTCTACTTTGTTGCTAGCTATTCAAAATGCTTTTTTATCGAATAAATCATGAAATAATTGTCAGGGTTATTTTTTAGTTTGGTCAAAGAAGCACTGTCATTATCTGCACGATTTATATACCTATATTGCGCTCTACACTATTAGAAAGAGTGTGTATCGCTTTTTTCGTTTTTTCGCGCACCCGCGCACCCGCGCTCAGTGTAGAAAATAAATAATGCAAAAACCACTACGGCATTCTTCATGTAAATGTACTATGTATTTTGTATTTAAAAGTACTTTAAGTACTTTTTTCAGAATTTAAGGTACTTTTACTCAAAATAATATTTATAGTTGTAAATGTATTTTGCTCTAAAATGTATTTACAATACTATTTGCAATTTACTTTGTATTTTGTACTCAAAATACTTTTTCAAAAGTATTTTGACACACTCTGATTGAAGGTATCGAATAACCCCCTTTAAATGACACAAAATTTTCAAAAAAATCTGTTAAACATAAATATGTAATAACAAAGTTTTATTTAGAAGGGTAAAAAAAGATTTTTACTTTTGCTTTTTAAATTAAATAAATCCTTTCAATTAGAGAAAAAAATTAATATATTATATTACATGGACTATGAAATTATAACTTCTGAATTCCACGTGGAATCGCATATCGTTTTACGGAGACCGAAAATGACTTTTGTTTTTATTATTTTATTTGATTGTTGGCATTAAAAATACGGGGCTGTATAAAGAACAGCAACAAAATTGAAACAACGGAATGATTTTCTTTATAATTTGCAATTCTATAGAAAATAGAATACAATTTTATTTAGTAAAAATATATTATGTAAAAAGATTTTTTTTGAAAAAATACTGCCACAAAATAGAAAATAACGCTTGATATATAAAAATATATTTTCAATTTTAAAAAAAATAAACAATAAAATATTAAATTTAATATTTAAAATTACATATTTCAGCCAAATAAAGTTTTTAAATTAATTTTGAAATTTTTGAAACTTGATTTAATATAAAAATAATATTAGAAATATTCAATATTTTACATTTTTCTAATTATAAGTATAATATAATCTCACCTTCAATTATAATTAATACCTATATAATATTGTTTATACACAAAACACAAATCCCTACACGCTGGGCTCTCATAAGTGGGACATAAATAAATTATGCTCTTGATATTGTACGTGTGTATACGCACGAATAACATGCACACAGACACAACATGATCTAATTTAGTAAAACAAACGCGCACAACAACACTGATGCAGCGAGCGTCATGCGTCAATGCACTTTACGTGCAACGTGCAGCATCCGATGCGTATACGCATTACGCATACATATAGGAAACATGCTGTCGCACTTTATCTACTACAACTATACAGAAAAAAACATATGCTATTCGTCGCCAATACACAAATTATAATTGTGCCACACTCATGTTTATTCATACGAGTACCATTCATCCATACATACATCCATAAATACGCACGAGCATAAAAAAGCATTAAAATTTAACTCGACCGAAAAAATAACGCACACACACACATACAATTTATATATTGTCGTTTTGTTTTTCGTGGATGTGAGACGAGATAAATAGCTTCTTTTTAGTGTTGTGTGTCTGTGTGTGTGTTTAGCGACTATTTCTTGTTCACTCGAAGCGGGATAATCAATGATCACTGAGATCGTGTTTACGCGAAGCTTAGTCTCTGTTCTTATTCCGTTTAGGATTATTGTGTTTGCGTGCTCTGTTCAGATCCAATTTTCCTGTCGCCCAAAAACCTTATTACTAGAATTAAACGTGATCTCACATCAAGAATTACACCCATACCCGAGAATAGGGCGTGTTTGTAAAGTGCGTGGAATTAGTTAAGTGGAAACTTTGTAAATTACAACACAAAAAAACATATAAAGTATTAGAGTTTTTTTTGTTCAGTGTTAGACACGGGATAACGCTTGTGATGTCTAAAAATATCATACATCGCAAAATCGTGTGACAAAATCATGTGCCGATTTGCGTACATGTATTTTTAGCACGTTTAAAAGTGCAATAAGCAAGCCACATCTAAACAAAGTTAGTGCGACTGCGCGATGGGTGATTATAACAATGAACACGACTACGAACAGCATGAGCTCGAGCGGGGAGAACGCAGTTTTTCCAGTGACGACACAGAGTTCATGGAACTGCCTTTGCCCCCGATTCCGGCTAGGGCCGTTGAAATACACAATTTGGATTTAAATCCGTCCGTGGCGGCCTTTCTGTATCATCGCATCGATGGGTATGATATGGCTCCACGGTATTCGCCAGAACTTAGTTCGTCTAGTGCCGAAGAGGAAAATAACACTCTGCGACACGATAGCAAGTGGTCAACTTCCGATGAGGACTCATCGTTTTATCGTGAACGATCCTCATTGTTTCGCACGGACACAATGTCTCTAGAGGCATTTGAACGTAGTATTGTACCACCGGAAAGATGCTCCAGTTGTCGTAAGCTCCGTTTTATTGACACACATTTTTTTCTCTTTTTTTAATCTCATTTCTCTCATAAGTACCGAATTGCGCAATCATATCCGAAAACTATATTCTTGTAATATAGTTAATTCTTTTTCTTCCTAACTTATATTCACAGATGATTCAACTTGCTGTGATGAGGACTTTACCTGGGTTCCACCCAGTGAAGAAATAACACATTCTCTGCCAGCTGCTACCAATCAATCGGTTTCTCAATCGGCCACCAATTCAGCGAAACCACCACGACCAGCCGGTAGCCTGGACCGCAGACGTGTCTCTCACACAAATCGTCAGGAACGCGACAGCAAAAGTCGAAGTGCACATTCCCTAAAAGAACGTTCCGTTCCAAATGAGTACAAGGAATCGACAAACAAAAGCAACCATCAGCACCATCACCACGCACCGTCAGACTATCACGTTGAGTCAAGCAATGGCAACCCATCTGGTGGTATGTCGTATCACTCTCATCGAGCCTCACCTGGTTTCTGGGAACCTCCACCACCACCATCGGTACCGTATCCATTATGGGAGCCACCACCACATCCGCAGCACTATTGGAACTATCACGGAGCCAGTCGCGAGGAGTTGCGTATGATTGAATACCAACGGCGACAGCATGAGGCAGCCTATCGTTATGGCAGCAATGGTACTTTAAGTGCTTCCCAGGAAATTTATGCAAATGGCTGTTGTAGTCGTTATGCGCCACCACCGCCTCCTCCGTCCTGCTGTGGCTACGATCATAGATCATCAATACCGTGGAATGGAAATCAGGTCTGCATATCGTTTGCATTGCTGAATGTTGTTTTTGTATCTCCTCCATTGAAATTTCTTTGATGTACAAATATAAAAAAAAACTAATACTATTGAATTTAAAAAAAACGTGTGTATTAATCCTTTTAAAATTAAAATAATTTCTATACAATTGTAATGACAATTGACTAAAATTTGCATTCCTTTTATCATTGCAGCGCCAAGATACCGACGAACGCCTGCGCCGACTGCAAGGTGACAAGGAATCGCTTGCCCTGCAGGTGCAGGTGCTCACCGAGCAAGTGTCTGCCCAGTGCGAAAAAATCACCGACCTCGAGCGCACGGTCGCCGATAAAACGCAACTGTTGCACAATACCGAGGATCTTCTTCAGAGAGTAAGCGCTTTTGCCCACTCAGTTGGCATCCAGATTGACAAGCAAAAAGTATTTTTCGTTTATTTTATTTTATTTGTTCTGTTATTATTTATTATCAATTATTTTGCAGTAATAGTTTTGTGGGAATCCATTTTTATTATTTGTTTATTATTGCATAGTGCATTTTTGAAATTATAAATTTATGCACTGTGTTTTTCGATGAGAGTGTGTCAGTTATCTCGGTCGCCTGTGCAAGTTGACATGCCTCAGTAAATTTTGTAAAGCACGTTCACTTAGCGTAATTATGAGTATATATTATATAAACTGTATCTATGCACCCACACATATTGCACACATTCATCATTAGCATGTGTATGAGTTATTCAAACACATTTAGCTAAATATCTATATTGCTTGAATTGTTTATGTTAATTATATACTTTTGCCCTATTTAATTCATCAATACCGGATTAAACTTAGTGATCATAATCCGAGTATATTGTAAGTAATCCGTATGTAATTAATCTTCCTTTCTGTCACCATTTTTACTTAAAAACTGTAGATAATAGCTTGTGATCTGCATGCCAATGTAAGGTATATGTCAAAATGAATTTTAGACAAATATTATGTAAAACGTAACAAAATAATACTAATTTGATTGCTCCCTGGAACAGGAACTACTCTCACGTTCCTCACTAGAAACTCAAAAACTGGAGCTGATGTCTGCGATGAGTGAGCTTAAGCTACACCAAGCCGGTTTGGAGCGTGAAAACCTCGAGCTACGCAACAGCCATCTAAACAACAATGCAGTTCCACCGCGACGACCACCCGTTGTGCCAGCCCGTACATTCACAACGTCTGGCACCTCGCTAAACACAACTCCATTGCATGGAAGTCACAATAGTCTCCAGAATGGCCATTCTATGACTCCAAAAGTATGTTGTTGGTTTTAAAATAATCATTACGTATTTATATTTAAATTTTCTTTGCAGACACCACCAGCCACGTACCGGCGCCAAGTGGATCTACACTACAGCAGTTTGCCACGACAAACGTTTCCTAGTTCAGTATCGGTGAGCCCGACCACAATAGCGACCAGTACATCTCCACCGCCACACGCTGCTGCCACAACAGTTGCCCTTGCTTCGGTCGACAGTAATGCGAATCCAAAGCAGCGCAACGTTGCATTCGGTAATAAACCCTTTCAACTATTGCCCTCGTCGGCCTCACAATCAGACAACAATGTGTACCACCATCAGCTGGTACTTTACCAACAACATCATCCTCAACTCCCGAAGGGTTTTCTCAAGGGTTTTTCGGTGCCAAATTTAGGTTTATTTTTATTTTTTACCAATTGTCATCAAATGTTTCGTTGTAACTGCCGTTTGTATAATTTTAATTGTTATTGTTATGCGTCATCAGGCTTTATTTGAATCTCAAAACAATTAATCTCCATCGTTATAATCCATATAAGTCTAACCACGCATATATAATAATATATAAATAAGCTAGACACATTTTGATAAATATTCACTTGGAAGTATACGCAACGAAACCCAATATGCTCCTTGGATAGCATGAGCACTCTGTCGCACACTGATATTTATAATTCATAGCCCAATAATCTCTGTTTATATTGTTTGTATTGTTGTTGTTTCGTTTTTAATGCTGATTTTGTTTATTTTTCTGAAACAACCATAAATTTACCGTCTAACAGAATTCATTTTTATGCACAGCCGAAACTGAGAAAGTAATTGAAGACACGGTTGACCATCCGCGCAGTTTTACACCACAGCCCAGTCCGTCGCCATCGATGAGTAACAAGACCAAAGGTTTACGTGGTATTTTCGGAAAAATCAAGCGCAGCAACAGTGGAAATCTCGAGGACTTATCGGGCGAAGGAGAGTTCAGACGAGGTGGAATAAGAGCTACGGCTGGTGCTCGACTTGGCTGGAGTGGCGCACCGAAATCGGATAGACCGTTTGCTGAATGGGACATTGACGCAGTGTGCCTGTGGCTCGATGAAATGGGCCTTGGTAGTCATGAGGACGAAGCGCGTAAATGGTTGAAAAAGGGTGCTAAAGATCTGGTGGCCGCCTCACCGGTTGACATTGAGAAAGAGCTGAACCTTAAGTCTCCGCTGCACCGTAAAAAAATCACATTGGCTATTTTGGACATGACTGGCCCCAATAATGACGAGCTTTTCACAAATGCTGGAAAGCTTGATCCAGTTTGGGTTAGTTTTTTTTGGATATCTTAATTATTTAAAAAAACTAACAATTCAAAATCTCATTAGATAATGCGCTGGTTGGATGATGTTGGTTTGCCGCAGCACAAAGATGTATTTTCGGTGGCCCGAATGGACGGCAGGATGTTGCATCGCCTCACCATGGACGATCTGGTGAGTCTGCATGTAGCGTCTTCACTGCACGCAGCCAGTCTGCGTCGTGGCATTCAAGTTATGCGCGAGAACAACTGGAACCCAGAGTGTTTGATTAGACGCTCCGGTACCGAAGAGGAAACCAAACAAAAACAAGTACATTTGTGGACAGCACATCGTGTCATGGAGTGGTTGCGTCTGGTCGACCTAGCTGAGTATGCCCCGAATTTAAGAGGTGCTGGTGTGCATGGAGCTCTCTTGATGTACGAAGATCGATTTACATCAGAGTTGCTAGCCGATTTGTTAAGCATCCCACCGAGCAAAACACTGCTGCGTAGACATCTCGGTACGCACTTCAAGGAATTGCTTGGCAGAGATGTAATTCAGCATAAGCGTGTGGCTGAGACCACTTTGGGATTTCAGCCGCTGAATCTCACTGCAAAGATTAAGGTAATTGCGTCATTGCGTGATAATTCAACAACAAAAATAATTAACTTACTTTTTGTCCACAGACGCCTAAGAAGTCACAGTTTTCATTGAAGCGTAAAAAGAGTACAAAAGGGGGTGACGAGTGGAGTGATTTTGTGTGTCCAATGGGAACATCAGGTGAACAACAACAACATGTCCCACTCAATACTACCTCTAACAATGCTAACGTAAGTCTAACACAACTAATCAATTAATATTTCCAAATGCGTGCTCCACAGAGTGTATTTGTCAAGTAAATAACAAGATTAAACAATTCACTAAAAAATAAACGTTGAACCTAATTATTTGATTTGGTAAATTAAATTATTAGAGATTTTTTAATGAGAAAGTTTTACAGATGATGAAACAAACAGTTCTGGAAATCGGGGCCGCGTCCGAGGCTGTCTATCAGCCCAGTAGTTGTGAGTCACCGACATCTTCGAGAAGTTCAACATCCTAGCAGAGGCTGAGCTCCTGTACTCCGTCCCCCAAGAAGCCAGTCACCATCAGCTCCAACAGCACCAGCAAAATTCAAACGACTAAGAGCACAGCAACAGGATTAGTTGAATCGACAACCACTGTGACACCAACCACCAACATAACCGTAAACCATGTACAGCGATCAGCCTCGTTTAATGCTTCATGCACTGTACCCGTCAAGATAACTGCCTCTACGAAAGTTCGGAACTCAGCTTCGTTCAGCAATTGTTCTATAATTTCAAAGGTAGTCAAAAACACTGTAATTTCAAATTCACCATCACTAGACAAACACGGCATTCGGCTGTGGAGCTTCTCATCGTCACCACGCAGTTCTACCAGTGCATCAACCACAACCACCACGACCACCGCAACCAATTTCGGTGAACATTCTTTCGATCCGCCTCTTTCTGTACCTAGCAGCGACTGCAGCAGTAAATGTGTTGACTATTTCGTCTAGTGACGATCATATCTTTGATCCCAGTAAACTACAGGGACCCTCTTATTATACACACACGATAAGTTGACTAAGTTTTATAACCACACAACAAAACCAATTTTATATCACGAGACACATTCTCTCATATAGGACCACAATAGTGCCAACATACACTTAAAACGTACATATTAAATAGTATAATATTGTTATATGCAGAATCTTTACAGCACTGTTAAAAAACACGTTCAATACTAAATTATAAAATTATAAAGTTTACGAATAACTAAAATGCGAAAGAAATTAAGAATAATCTATGTAATAAGTTAATAATAACCAAAGACAATAACAACTAAATAATTCTTCTTTTTTCGTGTACACTTTTGTACGTTTTCTACACAATAGAAACACGCGAAACGTTTTCCTACAACAACTCTTTATTACATACGTTTTATACTTTTATATCGACTATATGGATTTTCGGTTCCACGCCTCTATTCCCATCCAATCTATATATACCTTTACAGTATACATATAAACAATAACAAATCATAATATTCACAAAATCGTCATTAAACTAATTTTAATGTAGGTAATATTTACATTTATAAAATATATACGTTAAGCTGTTACTTAAACGTTTATAATAAAACATAATCAACACGTTGGGCATGGACTCCGGTTTACATTTAATCATAGAATACATTTTATGAGCCCGAATTACGTTAAATTTCTTATTACATTTTTTAACAATATTTATTAACCATAGTAAATCGCAAATAAGAAAACAAAAAAAAAACAATTTAATTCTAGGATTTGAAAACACTACAAACACAAACAATACAAAATTATTATGTTATCATATTGTACATTATTATTATTACAAATAAAAATATAAAATTAAACATAATTTAAGCCAATTGTGATTCGGAATTAGTTTTTTTAATGTGAACAGTTTCCTCGTTTCGGTGCGATAAGGTCAATGATGGTGAGGTGGAGTGAAGCGGTGTCGCTGCTTCTTCTGGTGTCGGTACTGATGGTCGTGTTGGTGACATCGATGGGGCTATTCCCATAACAGCAGGCGTTGTTATCAATAGATTCGGATTCTGTCTAACCGATTCGTTTTGGTTTTCGACTGCATGCTTTAGAATACTCATACTTTTCTCTCCTATGATAATACAGGAGCCGTGATAATTTGGAATGAAAACAAATATAGGATCATAAATACTTGATTTTCCCGATATGATCGAACTGGTGTGATTCGATGAGTGCGCTAGTTTCCGTACTTCACGTTTGGCCGACTCAAGAGCAGATAGTTCGAAGGCGTTCATTGCTGTATGTACAAAGTAGACCTTACAAATGTGTATAATATAGAAAATTCCAAACTACACATCATAGAATTTTTCTCTCATGAGTGAGTTTAATGTACATATCATACAAAAAACATAACTTTCCAACAAATAGCCTAACATCAATGATAGGAGTATTTTATCCATAGTGAACGATATGTTACTTCAATTATTCAATAATTATAAAATTTCCAAATATATAGTATTTTCAAACCCAAAAGGAAGCCCTCCAAATGCGAAAAGTTCAGCATATATATAACTACGTACAAATACCTTTTAATCGTGGATCCATTGCTATCCAAGAGCTACTAAGGACATCATCAATTTTAAAACGTTTCTTAACGTCTGGTTCTAGAAGCTTTTTAACTAGTGTCTTTACTTCCGATGACAATTTATCCACGATGCGATACCTAAACTTCCAACGACGGTTGACTTGATTCTCGTACAAACACTAGTATTAAATAGGAATACATTTTAAATGTGAGAAAAATCATTAGATTCAGACAAAAATGTATCAAAAGCTTGCCATCACATGGGTATCATCGAACGGCATCGCCTTGTTTAGCATTGTAAACACCATTACACCCATTGACCACAAGTCGGACACCTTAGGTGCATAAGCGATGCCTTTCAGAATCTCCGGAGCAGCATACGAAAGTGAACCACAAAACGTTTCGCTCATTACTTTTCGGTTATTACTGTCCACAACATATCTGTAAATAACAGAAGTTAAGCAGTAATATTAGGCGTAATTCCATTTAACCTGGTGAATCCAAAGTCGCACAGTTTCACGTTGTTGTTAGCTGTTACCAACACGTTCTCACACTTGAGATCACGATGTGCAATCTGCAATTTATGCAGATATTGCGTAGCCAATGCAATCTGACGCACCCAAAACCGGGCTTGTGTCTCAGAGATGGCTCCAAATTTCAGAATAAAGTCAAGCAAATCACCGTTTTCTGCGTAACTATTTAAATTGGTAATAAATTGTTTGATAAAAGGAATTAACACAAAACTAAGACTTACAGCAGCTTACCGCATAAATATAAAGTACTTGTGTCTTCGTTGAAAAATACTGTGCACATGAATGATGTGCGGATGGGACACCTTGACGAGAACGTCCAGTTCACGAGGCAAGAATTTGGTTACGAAATTTTTCGTATTTTTCTTTGTATCAATAACCTTGCACGCGAGTTTCGTTGGTGAGACATCTTCACCGGATCGATATTCACCTAAGTAGACCTAGTCCATCAGAAATGACGTTGATCAAATTACAAAAAGTTAGGAAGTCACGCCAGGACAAACCGTTGCGTACGATCCTTCGCCAAGCTTTTTGATCAGCGTGTAACCACGATTACTAAGCGTTGTAACCTCCGAGGAAGTTTGATGTAACAATGCAATTTTGGACATTATAATAGCCAAGAAAACATGTCAAAACAACAATTTAGTCGATTACGAGAACATTCAGAAAGAAAAAAAACGTCTTAACAAATTATAGTACAACGATCACTTTGATTCTTAATTATATATAAAAGAGCATTTTGATTTCAAACCAAAGGTACGTTCAAAGTTAATACTTAATCTTTATTTATTTTGAAAATAATCTGTTGCCATCACCTATTTTTTATTTCTTTTTTTATTACAATAAATATGAATATCGTGTTTTACATTGCTAAACACGATGTTCTGCATCACAACTATGGAATGTGTTTTCGGCATGCGATTTAAGGCGAGATGTGGAACATCCCCCTCAGCTGCCATAATGTAAGTGTTCTGTGTTTCTGTCTTTTTAGGTTGTTTTTTGTAGTGTCATACAATTATATAAACATCTTTCATTCTATTATCTTAGTTATATTAACTTTAAAAATGTACTTTTTCGTTAAGGCTCACAATAATCTTCATATTCTTTGTAGAACTATGTAAAAGCATAGGCGTTGTGTATTCTCTCTTTTTTCCTTTGTTTTCTTTAAAATACATATACATTTATTTTTTGTACATATACTATAACTATTTATATGTTTTTTTTTTTAAATATATGAATATTACGAAATTGTATGTGAAGTGGTTGTCTGCATTACGTTTCTTCTAGTGGGTATATGGATTTTTGTTTTTGTTGCTATTTCTAAGTTTTCAAAAAGGCACCTTGATTTGTAACGAATATTTCTCTATTTGTTTGTTGTGTTTATGTGTGTGTTTGTTTGTGTGTGTTGGATTGGTTGGTTTCTTACATGATGTTGATGTTGTTTTTTTTTGTATGTACTTAGTCTATATTTTCTAATTTCCATACTTAAGAATAGTGTTTTCCTAATATACTAACATTGCACTGTTATTGTTTTGTTTTGTGGGTATGTAGTTTGCTATGTGTGTGGGATCATTTCTTGAGCTCTACACTACTCAGATTATTAAAAGATAGTTAAACTACAGCCTATAGACAGTGCATTTGATTGTTTTAGCCATTTGTTGTACATGTTTAAATTTTCATTAAACATGTTTCAAATGTTTGTTTAACAAATGTGCTTCTGAGTATATTTTTTATTTGTTTTCTGGCTTGAAATTAAGAATTTAAAAAAAATGTTCACCTTAAAACAATGCTCACCAAAAAAAAATATTATTAAACAGTCATAAAATATAATCTGCTCCAATAAAATGGTTATTTTTCGGAGCACATTTTATTTTTTTTCGTCGATTAATATTTTTTTTTGGGAACAAATTTTCAATTATTTGTATGACCAAATTGTTATTTTTAGGTGAGCGCTAAATTTGCTGCCGAAATTAGGCATCACATAATTAAAAAGCATTGTTCTTTGTAGTGTATAAACTGAGTCGAACGGCTACTTTTACAAGAAAGACATAACTATAGAATCTACAAACTCTATTTTAGTAGTCAATGAACAATTGGAATATTATTAAATGCAAATGATATTTGAGGAAAACATATAAATATTTTTTGTTGTTTTTTTTTTAAATTGCACAACATGTTTTAATCGAAGCAATTAGTAAATACTAATAATTTAGTTAAATTGTGATTTGATTGTAATTTTTATACGCATACAAACTATCCACACACTACATCATACGACAGCCGTTATTTTTTCATCTCCCTATATCGTACATTTAGAAAAATATTTCTATGAAACATATATATTATATATATTATCTATTGTATAAATAACGTAACAATCAATAAATTAAATGTAATGTCTGTGTATCCAGTACAAATTTGCAAATGCCACCCGCAGTTTCATCATTATATGTTTGAACATACACAAATAACGGTTAATAAATATTTAAATACAATAATAGATTATATATATTAATTTTTTTTTTTACTATTTCTACCTCTCTCTTTCTTTCTCTCTCTCTTTCTTTTATATACACAATTAATCATCAATATAAATACTGAACAACCCTTAACCAACCGAACAAAAACAAATGGGATCATATCGATATTAACAACGCGTAAAAAACAAATGGTAAAAAATCAAACAAAATAAATAATAATATAAATAAAATAAAAAAATCTTCACAGTGGACGGATAATAAAAATCCCCTTAAAATTCACGTTTTTGAACTATTTGTTTTTTGTGTGTGTATGTGTTTCTTTGTTAAATATTTTCTTTGTATCTTTTCTTAAATATATAATTTTAGCTAAAATATGTGTCTCTATCCACGGACAAAACACTTGTTTTCTTTGTGGATGTGTATGTATGTGGTTTAATTTTTTGTGATGATACAAAAATACACAAATTGCTTCTTCAGTTAGTTGAATGTATAATTGTTTTTGTTGTTGTTGTTTTTATCATTTTGTTAATACTACTTCGTGTTTGTTTGAATATCTACATAAACTATACTTACAACTAGCCTAAGTTTATAGTTAATTAGTTAGGTTTCTGTAATTCATTATTGAATGTGGTAATGTGTGTAGTTTTGTTGTTCTTTTGTGTTGTTTGTTTTGTTGTTGTTGTTGTCGTTTAAGTACTTCAAAATATTTAATATTACATATTAAATATTTATTTAATATTAATCTAAGGAATGTAAGAAGTTTTGAAAGTTGCACTTAGAGTACATCAAAATTATATGCATTACCGCAAATATTTGAATATGGAACCGGATTCCGGAGACGGTTCGTTGATTGACTATAAATATAATATACCAAATTTCTACAATTTAATTTGTCTGACTACTATTGATGACTCTTGCTTAGCAGATGCGAGTTAAACTCGTACACATTGTTAAGCTGCTCACCGCATATGTTACATTTCCATGGATTGCTTTCGCTGTGGCAGCCCTTGTGCAGAAAGTACAGGGTCTGATCGGGAAACTCAATGCCGCAGAACAGACATTGAAGCATACGTTTTCTGGAAGATGCTGCTAGCTCAGACTCGGGACCTGTCGATGTTATGGCTCCGTTTGACGTCGTGGATCCACCGCAAGCATTTGCTGGAGAGTGCTCAACTGTTACAGTCAACGATGAATTCGATAGAGCAGAATTGTTATGATGATTGCTGCTGCTGCTGTTGTTGTTGTTGTTATTGTTGCGTGTTGGCCGATTGCTTGCACGTGCCGATATACGCCTTTTTAGGTCTTCGCGCAGCAAAGACTTTAGTGGAGAAACCTTTGTATGTAATTTGAAATTAGAAACAATTAAGTCTGAGTAGCAAATAATAAATACCTTTATAAGTGATGTCAGTGATGATGTTGGCATCGTGGCTGGAGTTATTATTTCGGTGGAATTTGTGACACTCGTACTGGGAGATGAAACTGGTTGTTCCACGCTCTGGCGTTGAGGTTTTCCGCTATCGTAAAATTCATCACTTGATGGTTCCTATGTATTTAAATAAAAATGATCATCTATTTAATTTTGTTTTTTTTTAATCAAAATACATACCTGCTTGATGGGTATCAAACTAATGGACGGCGTAATTTGACCATCTCCAGAACCGTGCATGATCCGCGTTGACTGCAATACACTGTTCATTAGAGACTGCGAACTGGAGGGCACATTTGAGTTGGAATCAGCGGAATGCGGAGACATTGGCGACGTACCATTTATGCGGAGATCTGAAGGGCAAGGTTGAATTTCAACTGCAGAACTAACGTTCGGATGACCAGGTTCGGTCTATACAAAACAATTTAAAAAAAACAAAGATAATTTAATTGCATTACAGAAAATATATAAAAACGCACTTTGAAATTGTCTTCGGCCATCGAAATTTCCACGTGAGGTGTTAGGAAGTGCATCGGTGGAGTACCATTATCAGCGGACCGTAATGATTCGCCGCTGTCACTATATGTTGGATGTGGACCACCACCGCCACCACCACAAGCTGCAGCTGCCGCCACAGCGGCTGCAATTGAAGGTAAATAGTTGCCTGCATTTTGTGGATCAAGCGCCATGAGTAACGAAGACGGAGCATTTGTGCCAGGATTGTCGAGATCTATGCCATGCCGATTGAAAAAGTGCACGCGCAGAGATTTCATTGTACCTGCGCGGTAACTGCATAACGGACATGTTTTGACAAGCTCGTGCTGTCCCACGTGTTCATTTTGAAAATGCGCTCGCATTGCAATTTGCCTCTGAAATCCACGATTGCATATTGGGCAGTGATAGGGCAGTGTTTTTGTGTGTGTCGTAAAGTGCTCGGCCAGGTGATCTTTGCGGAAAAAACGTTTCTGGCACACCCGGCATTCGTAGGGTTTCACACCAGTGTGACGCATTTTATGGCGTCGCATATTGGCGCCATTTGAAAATTTCATATTACATACATCACACTCGAATAGTTTTCGATGGTGTTGCTGCTTACTAGCCTCATTTCCACCGCCACCGCTCGACTGATCACCACCATTCTCTACGCAACCGTCTGTACCGGCATCGTCTTGCTTAAAGACACGTATGACTGGCTCAAAACTGTCACATCTTTCGTTCTTCAGTATAATATTTGCTTCGCTTGTATCATAGCTGGTATTTGAGGCTGTCACCTTGTCAATATCACAATCAGTGTCTTCGTTGTTGTTGTTGTGGCTTATGTTATTGTTGTTGTGATTACTGCTGCTGCTTATGCTGATTACAGGGGGCTCCAATTTTAAGCCGGAGCCCCCAGGACCAGTGCCCGAGTCCGGTTCACCCGACGACATTGGTGTGCGTTTGGTTAGATTAATGTTGCCGTCGAGGAGTCTGAAAAAATGAAAGAAAGTAACATTAGTTTGTTGTAAAATGTTTAATAAATCTAATTTGAGGACAAGAATATTATTTTTAAAGCTTTTGTTACAAGGTTTGGTAGATTTGGTAGATCTATATTTAAAATGAGTTTTTATGGCCGACTAAAAGAAACATGTATTCGTTATTAGGAGGCAACGATAAAGTTTTTTTGGTGTAGTCTTTCTCAAAGTTTACCCAGATTTTGATATAGTTATTAATATTTACTCAAAAACTGTATATTATATAATTGAAACCATTCCACTTTTTACGACCGGGCGTTAGTAGTTTA
>JAAAKO020007681.1:0-19023 GCA_010015015.2 Bolitophila cinerea | reverse complement strand
ATTAATTTTCATTTTTAGTTCTTAAAAACATGGTTAATTGCTGCAAAAACAAATAATTTGTTATATATTTATTATATTTATATTTATTTTTATATTTTTGTGCTCTCAGTTAATTGATTTTACAATATTTTACTTTTAGGGGTCCAACCACGAATGAGAGCAATCCTTCTTGACTGGCTTATCGAAGTATGCGAAGTATATAAACTTCACAGGGAAACGTATTATCTGGCGGTTGACTATTTAGACAGATTTTTGTCAACCAACAATAAAATATCTAAAACTCGTCTACAGCTTATAGGAATAACATGTCTGTTTATTGCAGCTAAGGTAAGATAATATACATCATTTGATTGTTTTATATAAATAATTTTATTTTTACAGGTCGAGGAAATATACCCACCTAAAATTGGTGAATTTGCTTATGTTACTGACGGAGCTTGTCAAGAAGAGGATATTGTTCAACAAGAACTGATTTTATTAACAGCATTAAAATGGTGTATTAGTCCTGTGACTATAATAGGATGGTTAAGTGTATACATGCAGTTACATGTTAACAATCGAACTCCATCAAATCTAAATCGAATAAAAAACAAAAACAATAATGGAGACTTTTTTGTATACCCACAATTCTCCGGACTGGAATTTGCTCAGGCAGCACAGCTTATCGATTTGTGCACACTAGATCTTGGCTTGGCAAATTTTCCATACTCTGTTATTGCTGCTGCTGCCTTGGGTTATACAATTAACAAGTAAGTAAACCTTATGTTTATTAAAAAAAAATAATGTTGAGAAGTAAAAGACTTCTTTTGTATATATAATTTGTTTGTCTGATCGAATGAGTACTCAGACGGGATTGGTGAGGTGATTAATGAGCCATTTAAATCAACACTCCAGGTTATACTGGAAATAATTGCCTTCAGGGACATAGAGAAAATGTGAATTTGTATGGTAGACAGAGAGGTCCCCTCTGAGGTGGTTTGAAGACCACCTAACTTAGGCAAGATGGGATCGGATAGGGGTCTTTTTAAAGGATATAGGAAACAGGGTGGATGAGAATATGGTTAGAGATTAGAGGCGGAGAGAAAGAACAAAAAAAGAGATATAGAAAGAGAAACAGAGAGGGTGTGATTATGAGAGACATACAGACACCTAGGGTGGAGGTGATAAGGAAGACTATGTAATGGCGACGTAAAGAAATTTTTGGAGAAGGTTGAAAGGTGGGAATGTGTGCACTTAAGGTTGGAGTGCAATAAACAACAAAAAATATTGAGCATTGCATAATTTTATTTAAATAAAAATATATAAATACTGTGAATGATACGCTAGACGCGTACAAGTCTGGCGACGGGCAATGCAAACCTAGTATATATATATATATATATATTTATATATATTAAAAATTACATATACTAATACAATTCATTTTTCTAGGTCCACAGCTATTTCTGTTTCTGGATTGGATTGGTGTGTTATTGGCCCTTGTTCAAAGTGGATGGAACCTTTTTTTAAAGTCATATGTGATGAGTCGCCCAATCTTTTTTTGCTGGAACAAAACGAACAAGTTAAGTCATCGTTTGGACTTAGTCTCACTTGTCCTAATATTATAACAGATGAATCGCATGTAATACAAACGCATACAACTTCGTTACTTATGTTTGTAAGTATTTTTAATAAGATTTATAATTTATGATAATAAATATTTATAAATATATATACATATTTTTTTAGGATAAAGTTTTATTGAGAAAAGAAGACATTGAATCAAAGCCAAAATCAAAACAGGAAAGTTCGCCGGCTCAATTAGGTTATTACGCCAATACTGATGGGCTTCTCACACCACCAGCTTCAAATCAAAAACTAATGGAAAATGACATATTCAAGCCAGATTCACATTCGACTCAAACAAAATCTGGATTTGTATAAACGTGTTTTATATTGTAGACAATTTAAATGTAATTTTTTTTATCAGAGTATTACTTTGATTTGTTTGACTCTTGTAAATACATTTTCTTTTGGCAACAATAAAACGCGTCACTCTTATGTTATGTTATTGGAATAATCCTAATCAATTTAATAATGTACATAAGTTTTTAAATTTATATTTATCATTTTGATGAGTCTTCAAACATAAGGAAATGGTTAAACTTGAAGCATTTGCGGAACGGATTTCTTAACCGATTTTATAATTTGCCGATATTGCAATTATTTATTTCATAAACAGGTTATCAGTTGTGCTAGAGCTGAAACATTAAAATAAGACGAAATAAAAGGAAAATCTAAATCATTAACTACAGAACGCAGTTCTGGAGGCAAAGTCAACTAGCTATATTTAGATGCTTTTCGGAAACATTAACATTGTGTACAAAACAATAGGGGCTAAAAGGTGCTCCATGCTCATATCAATACTTGCTCGAAACCTGGAGAGTATATGTATATCATACACAATACTTGGTGGCTAATTCAAACTTACACAATGCAACTTTGATAATTCAACAAAAACATCTCGTCTAAACATGCCTTTACTTTACAATTAATAGCATTTGAAAAATTTATTACGCAGAGAAGCTAAAAAAATGGTTCAAAACTTTTAACAAACGAAAACAACAAAATAACGAACGATGCGACAATAAACGACAACATTCCAGCCTGTCGGGAGTCGTACGACAATTAACGTACGACAGCTGCCTAATAAATATTTTTAATCTTGTTAATTGCGTTAGAAAACCGGGATCTACTAATTTATAAAATGCACGTCTTTCTAGTCTTAAATATAATCGATAAATATGATCCTTATATGATTCAAAAATGGTTCCCTGAAAAAGTTTCTCCATCGATTTTTTTAAAAATTTGTGACGATTCAAAATTAATTTAATAATTAAACGTCAATTTTTACACGTGCAAATTTTTGAAAGCGTGATGTCAAAATTACGTCACGACTTTGCAAGTTTAGTCGTGCAATGTTAAAATCCTAATACTTGCACAACTTTGCCTTCCAAAATATATTTTAATGAAATCATGACATTGCAAAATTGCATTACTTTGCAAACATCTTAGGATGGAATATTCGCCATAGCAGATTATTTAGGCGAGTTGTAAGGGCCGGCCTAAATAGATAGAGGAAGAAGCCTAGATGTCTTATCTTGTGCACGGTAAATGGATCCACGTCAAAAATAAACAAATCTTCGAACGTTTTACGAATATTCACTTGAGTAAGTTCCTTTAAATAGCCATCTAAAACGGTTATACGTTTTCGAAAAAAAGGGAATGATGCCTTCAAAATAAATACAAATTTACTCAAAAAAAGAATATGTATTAATTAATTAATTTTTCTAGTGCACAATTTATGGATCATTTTTTTTATTTTCAGGTCCACGTTTTTTAATTATTTAGTGCACACTATGTGGAGCACAAGGATTTGAATTTTATGGAGTACATTTTTGAATTTTGTTGAGCATGTTTTTTGAATTATTGAAAATACACTTTTAATTACTGATGTGCACACAATTGAATTGTTCAAGAAAAAATGTAAGCAAAGCTTTGAAAAGATTTTGCAAAAAAATTGATCAAGAGACGTGATCTCTGACAAATATTTGCAAATTTATTTGCACGTGTAGGATCAGATTTAAGCGGATAGACAAACCAAAGCAATTCTTCTTTTATAGATATAGATTAAACGAAATATCGCAAAATGTATGTAATTGTGGAAGAGCCATATCAAAGCACGCCTGCAGTAAGATTTCTCAACTTACGTATTATATTTTATTAATTTTCAGAAAAAAACACTAAGTAAACCCCGTATTTGTAGTGCCGTGAAGATGAACAAATAATGTATTCCTCTATGAATTTAAAAAAAAAAACAGAATAATTATTTTGTGTAACCCTTTATAACAAAGAAAATGCTGATATAATATAATTTGTATATTGCAAATAAATCGATGATAAAGTAAAAAAGTAATGTCAAAATCATATATTTTTTATGATTATATTTTATAAATTACATTTACAAACATATTTTTAAGCTGCGCGTTTATGCTGATATAATAATTCCAAAAATATGTTATCTAAGGTAATATTATTTTTATACTCTACTGGCAAAATACATAGACATAGTTTATAATTTACATTTTATAACATATGGAATGTCTAAATATATACATTAAATATTTTTGTTTAGTTTGTGGCCTTATAATATTTCGGAATGTGACATGGAATGTAAAAAAAATATTTGCGATTGTAAGAGAGCATACTAATAATCTAGATAAATTTAAATATAGCGACTTAGTTGAGCTATTTTGCGTACATCTAAAAAAAGCGTCATATTATATAATAATTATACAGAAAACATCAAACTTAGCATATATTAAGAAAAACAAACATGATCAGCATCCAATAACTTGCAATCATAATGTTATTACTATTTGAGGTCTTGGGAGTATCATCAATTAATTTAGTTGACTTTTTATTGGATTCTGAATTAGTATTTCCGGTTGTGTTTTCTGATTTTACTTGAATTTCATTTTCAGTGTCTGCTTCAGTTGTTGTAGATGTGGTTGTAGTTGTAGTGGTGGTTGTTGTTGGCAAAAATGTCATATTATGCGTCCAATAAACTGGACTGAATTTCAGTTTGATATCAACCATATCAGTCTTTAGAACCTTATAATTAAAAAAAAAAACAAAATTATTAGATATTTAAGATTTAAATTGTATATGACATTAAAATATGAAAACTACTTACATTGGACTCTATATTTCGAGATATTGATTCATTGCTGTCTCCATAAAAAGATAACAGCGTTGCTTTGTATTTACCATCGACAGTGGTATAATTTCCACTAATTGTGACATTGATTGAAGTTCCTGGCTGCAATGTAGTACTAACTGTTGGCATCTAATAACAAATATTTTTATTATAATACAATATGATACAAATAACTTAAAAAACATGTCATACTTCATCATGCCTCACAGTTTCTGTTAATCCCCATTTTGATTCCATCATTTCTTTTCCAGTTTCAAATATTGATGTCGGTAGACCTCTAGAGACTCCTTCTACGGTTCCCCAATTGTAAACTTTGTCATATTGATAGTTTAAAATAGTCTCTATTAAATTGGGTGTTTGGTCTTCATTTGATAAAACTACACTATTTAGATCAGTGTACGTCCTATTTATAGAATTTCCAAATTTTGAAATTTTAATGTCTCGAAGTTCATATCTCAATGGCTCAGACTCAGCTAATATTTCACCATTATCGTATTCCTATAAAAAAAAAGTTTATATTTATCTCTTTTAATTTTTGTATGTATAATTTAAAATAATAATAATTATAACAATTTGGCGGTATTCCGATAAATGTTTTTTAGGAAAACATTTTTAGGAATTATTTTTCGAAAAAATGATTGGCTTCTCTTGATTTTTTTTGTGGAATTACTATTGGTTTAATTTAACAGGAAATTATAACTGCTGATTGTGTAATTTTAGCTTAGTAGAAGTATCTTCACACTTTCTAGTGTCTGAAATTTAAAGGATTAACACCAGGTTAAAAATAAACGGTGCTGAATAAAATTACCCTTTAGTATAATAAAACAAATCACTATTAAAATAATTATAATCATTTACAAATATTTTACCTTATCCTTTTGACCTTCGCGTACAATAATCTTTCCCAATCTGAGTTTTGGAACAAAGCGACCGACATTATAATCGGCGCCCATTGCATGATGGTGCTCAGGATGATCTTCGTGGTGATGTTTATGTCTGGCAACATAAACATCGTCAATCTGGAAATAATAATTTTATAAAATGTTATTTTTTGTTTAATATTAAACCATCTGAATAGAGTACAAAATCGCCCGTTTTACATGGGACGTAACTCCACCAATTAATGTAATGTTATCTTAAACCGGATGAAATTCATTTTAAATTATTTATTAGATCCTGAAATGTTAATGTCTACAAAAACATTATTATGCACTAAAAATACGAAAATATGCACTAAAATAAATATAATTGAATTATACTTAAATTATTATTATGAATAAATGAAATATTTTAAGAAGAATAAATTATTGTTACATAAAAATATTATTGTCACCAAAAAAAATGGTTGTTACTTTAGATAACATTTATTTATTCCTAATAAAACTTAATCCGTAATTAAAACCCTCGAATAACAAAAAACGGATTGCTAGAGTTCTTGACTTTAAAATTGTAGTTTTGCTGATTAACAAACTTGTGATTAATTTTAATCACTAGATTAACTAATTTGTCATTTTTGACTGATTAAGGTCTTAATCAGGGGATTAATCTGCGATTGTATTTCTTCACTTATGTTTAAATTTTGCTATCAAAACTAAAAAAAAGAAATTAAAAAGGCTCTCCATTTAGCGTTCACTAAAAAATACAAATTTGTCCTATAAAAAGATTGTGTTCTTATTCATGCTCTTATCCGTACTGTATTTTAGGACGTTGTACTGTATATTTCTTTCGATTTCTTTAACAAAAACAGGACATTTTTTATGTTTTGTTCTGCAAATATAAATTATACATATAAATTTAATTTAATTGTCCTGTATTTTAGCCAAATTTAAACTATTATAAATTGACGCAATATAGCAAAATCAGTTGATTATCTACCTCCAATCTACTAATCAGGCTAATATCAAATCAGTGATTATCTAAAAAAAAAATTGCATATTTTTTATGTACACAGACACATATGTATGTTATTAAATTTTTATATAATAATAATAAAATATAACATAAAATAAATCGCTCATAAATAGTAATATGTGCACCCTAAAATAACAAAGCTGAGAGAATAACATGCTACAAGAACATATATGCCCAACCAGAAAGTATAATCAGCCCCAAAATTTGTTTTTACAAAAATGCGCGAAGCGTATAAAGCGTGTTTAAATTGCAGATTTTACCTAGTTGTAAGGGTTTGGCTGCTTAGGGACCTTTTAAAGTTGAACATTGGACATTAATTCCTTGAATTTATTGTATTGTAAAACTACATGTTTTTATATACAAAAATAATTAATTTAACTAAAATTTAATAAAATCAAACTTTGGAAGCACAACAAGTGCATATTTGTATGAATTTCTAACACGCTCTATAGATGGAAATTATTTTATATATGTAATAAAATAACTATATAAAAAATATTTTTACAAGAGACAATTAAGATTAATTTGATATGCGACTTTTATTTTGCATATTAGCATTTTGAATAACACCTAAAATATACTTAAATAAAACAGGTCGTTTCAAGATTAGCAGGATTGCATTGTTTTTTTTTTAATATAAGCCTTACATCTTCATTCATGTAATATACAAATTGAAAACTCGTAAAATATATAAATTTTAATAGTATTTAACATTTTGTACCAACACCAAACTGATAATAGAAAAAATACAAATATCTAATATAATATAATATTAAAATGTTGACTTACATGTCCTGCACTGACTGCACTAACTGATCCCTTAGGAATACCTCCACCATACATACTCCAAGGCACCCAAGTTAGCTTTCCACTGTGACCCTTATTTAGCAAAATGTCGAATGATCCATGTGTATTAACTTCCATGTGCATGGCAACTATGCAAACATTTTGTTCTGTTTGCTTTTGAGTGTGACCGGTTGTGTAAATTCCTTCATTTAATGCACGACACACAAACATCGTATAGTTTTCCACATCATTTATATATTTGGCAGCTGGTACAGCATACTGAATTTGATTTGGATCTCCGGTATAGGGTTCCCATACAAGAGTACTGGATGTCACCAATTGTCCTAATGTGGTTGTATTACTAAATACAAGTACATTTGTTGCAGCTAATGCTACCGAAATAACAAATCCCAAGATAAAAGGGATTGCAAAGGAGACCATATTTATTTTAAATGAATGACCTGTTGAAAAAAATATTTATTTTAATAATAAACTGTTTATTTAAAAATGTGTATGTGAAAAAAAGTATATAATATTGAGAAAATTAAATGTAAAAATTAGTGATCAAAGACATATAGATCAAAGTTTTAGAAAAATAGCTTATGTCGCTATCAGTATCGCGAGCATTTATAAAACGCTTCTAATGTAAAACCTATTTGTACAACTACTTGAAAATAGGGATAAACAGTGCATGTGTCGTTAGGAATAATATTGAACAATTTTTACCTTAAAACTGAATAATGAAAATCTTAAATTAAAATTCAAAAAATTAAAGTTGGTTAATAAAATAACATATATTATTGACCAATAACTTGTCCGAACAATCCCTTTTTATTTAAAATCTTTTTTTTTCAAACTAATAACTTTATTTTTAACAAAAAGTAAGTAAGTAAGTTATAGCCCTTTTAAGAATCGCATTTTTAGTACTATTTTTGTATTTTTTGATACAAGAAAAAATGAAATTAGCGTTGTTTTTTTTGGCTGATGTTGTTGTAATGACTTTAGTAAGTTTATTATTAAAAATAAAAATTGTAATACAAAATTACGCTAATAATATTTGACTGCTTTCAAAACCTACAAAAAGAGTACCAAAAATACTACCCCCACCTCTTTGCTTAAGGGGCTGCTACGGGTAACATTTGCCCAAAAATCATTTAATTTGAAAACAAACATAATTCTTATTGTATTGTTTATTTTGGTACATTTTTATGTTAAAAACAATTTATTATATTTTGGGTACTTTTTTTATTCATTTTAGATTAATTTGAGTACACATGTTTTGGAACAAAAAGGTTTTTTCTGTAATATTTATTATTTTGATTTTGGGCACTTTATTGTTTAAGATATATAATATTTAAAAAAGAAGATGAACGATTAAACATAACTTTAATATAACGACAAAGGTCAACACAACGCAGAATTAGTCTATTTTGCATGATGACGATTATGTTAAGCTCTGTACCACTTAACATTTATATTTGTTATAATATTATGAAGGCCACTCGTTTAGATCGAATATTAAATACATGCATGCTACATATAGAAAAATGAGCAAATATATTATATTTAAAGTAATTTAATACTTGATTTATTAATGTGTCTAACTTAATACACACTCAATTAAACTTTGACTTTATAAAAACAATTATTAAATTCTTTTATTTTGAATATTTAACAAAAAATACATAATTCACACCTTTATCGAAAAATGCACGGACCTGAGAAAAATACACTAGATAGTGTATATTTTTAATTTTTATTACTGGCACATTTTGCAAATCAAATATGTCATGTTTATATAAATTATAGTATAAAAATGTATTGATTATTTTCAATTTCTTCAAAAACTTATTTAATGCTCACCATGTATAAATGATTACTCTCTAACTCACAAACATATATTCTTACTTCGAAATGTAACACAGATCAACAATAATCATTTATAATTAAAATATTAATTTATTCGTAGGAATTTTAAGAAAAAGGCGACACTCACACTAACGCAAACAAACACGGCGCCGGATTGCCTATAGCAAAAATGCAAAATCAAAAATATGTATGTTTATGCTTTATATACTTAAATATTTAATTTTATCTTCTAATAAATCAATCTGTCAATGCTCAAATGTAGATAATATATACATCGGTCCATCCATGGTAGCGACGGTAACTATATGCAATCTGTATAACAGTATAATAGATCAATTTTATTTTTAATAGATGGCGGGCGACACGTTAATATAAAATCCAAGGCATATAGATAACACAAATAGATAAGAAACTCAAAACCGATATAATATATATATAACCGATTAAACATACAAAAAGTTATAATTCCTAATTATGAGATCTTGAATTAACAGCTAGTTGCACTATGTTTTTAATTGAATATTTACTTTAATTACATTGTTTTACTGTTTAACAAGATTAAAAAATATATATTTTGTCAAACCTATATGTCACCAGTCACCACTATATATCACCACTTTTATTTTTTTATGATACATAGAGTTTTTACGCCATTGTTATACCTTTTAACGCATTTTGCATAAACGCACTCTTTAAGAATTGCGCGGCAATTCAAATAGATGTTAAATTATAAACATGTTCATTGATCCTTGTTGTTTTAGTAAAAAGGCGCAAAGCGCCAAAAGAAAAGCGCACGCTAGCGCGCTAAAAGACTTCAATTTACCATAGAATGGAAATAAAAGTAGTGGATTGTTTGTTTTTTGCTATTATTTTTAAATACTAGCAAAAAACATACAAAAGACTAGCAAAAACTAAGAATTTCATAAAACTTACAGAGTTTTTTTTAGTGCGGTTATTAGAAACCAAAAGTGGTCATTTATAGTGCAATTACATTATACATTACCATTTCTGGTGTAATTGCACTATATATCACCACTTTTGGTGATATATAGTCGATTTGCACTATACACCACCAATATTTCTGAAAGTATGCAATTCTGTGGTGGTATATTGGGCTCCTTCAAGGAATGAGGCGCCTTCATTCGCAATTTGTGGAATTAACAAATTTGGTATACATAACCTCAGAATAACACTTTGTTTGACAGATCGGTGTCCAAAGTCCTTCACGAAAACAGCGAATCTAGTGAGCATGAAGGATCCCTATATGGGATCTATTAAAATAAAAAAATATTAATTTGCTCAAAGTGTGTTTTGTGATACCCCACCCCACCTAATACGAAAAATACACTACGTCATTACACACCAAATAAGCCGCTAGGTTACATATTTTTTGTGTATCTGCGTATTCATTGTAATACTAGATCTTTAGGATTTAGCCAGGGCATGCATACTCTAAAACACATTTTTGTCAAATATACATGTCTTTGTTACTCTTACATTTTTTTATGTGTGTTCTTTTTCTAAAGCAAGCTTCAAGATGCCGCCCGCTTGGAGTGCTGCAGTCGTATGCCAATGCATTAAAAGCGGAATTGGATATAAATGAAATTTTTGACATGATGCCTATAATATTTTTCATAAAATGTGTGTTAAACGTCTTAGATATATAATATATATTTTGACATTTGCATTTGACGAATTTCTTAGATTCTAAAAGGTGTGTTTTATGCGTGTTTGCATAATAATACTTATTTTATAAATGCGCGATAAATATTGACAATATTAGTCAACATGACGCCAATAAAAGATATATTTGTATATTTTAGAGCAATGGCATCATTACACACTTACAAAAGATCGATGTATAAGAAAACAAACTGCAGCCGCTGCTAGGGGTAATTGCTGTGGTAATTTTATCGGCTAGAGAGGATGCAACGACTTGAGACTCTTTATATGTGAAAATATTTATTGTTGTAAAAAATCTTTAAATAGTAAAAGGAAACTGTTATGTTTTTTGACGTTAAAATTTCAAATTTGACGCCTAAAATTCGTTTTTTTTTCCAAAATAGATAATAAATTGCAGACAACTTCATCCCTTATGAGCAAAATCTTGTGGTGACAAAATATTTGTTCTGAGTTTGCTATCTATTTCTAATATCTATAAGGCCTGCTGAACTCCTTTTTATATATTCTTATCCTGAGTTTCCACCGGCGTCATTGGTGTCAAATTTGAGGACAAATCGACAAATTTTGGTGCAAACATCTGCCAAATTTTAAAGTGACGCCTGCTCATCATATAATGTCATATAACTCCATATATGTCATAACATATGTCACGGCAAATTAACTTAATTCTAATTTACTCCAAGAGCACCGAATGTGCGCGCAAGCCGTATATATGTTATAATACGGCACTCTCTAGCGTTTCCGCTTTTAACTGGCTAGGCAGCAGCGGTGAAGGCATGTCACCTCTACTGGGAATTAAAAAATATATATTTACGTTAACAGCCCAAGGTACCGAAAATACAGACTGAAACAATATCAAAGTTCATTTACAGTAACTGGTGATCCTTTAAGTTTACAATAATATTTTGGTCATACTTTAAAAGTAGCTCGAGTACCTTAAGTTTTGTAAACAAAAGCCAATGTTCTTTAAGATTACATTTAAATTTATTAATTTTAAGTAATTAATTCTGCAAGTTTTTTCAGAGTACATTTATAGTAGCTGCAGTACTTCAATGTCCAAAGTTCTTAAAAAGTACATTTATAGTAAAAATGTAGTTATTTTATAGCCATTCTGCGCATTATAATTCTAGTTTGTAATATACTCAAAAGAGGACAACCCAATACCTAACACAGATTGTTCTTATAATTCGCTTGAACCATTTTTACAAAACAAGCAATATATAAACAATACATAAACAAACAAATCAATGCATGGATAAGCATAATACACAAAATACAGAATTGACTCAGCGTGAATACCGGTTCTGGATTCGACATTTGCAGGTTTGAATGAGAAGGTGGAAAAATGGTGTGTACTTCGGATTTAAAAAAAAAACTAAATGGATGTCCATCATGGCGACCGAAAAGAATAACAATTGCGAAAATTGCGGAAAGAAAACTAATTTAAGAAGTACAAAATGCATTTTCTGTGATGGTGATTGTAAAAAAGTATTTGATATGACATGCACGTCCTTGTCTGAAAAAGATTTTAATGAAATCATACAGGACGACAATAAATCGTGGTTTTGTTCAAATTGTAAAACAAAAAGGTGTCAAAGAAAACTTTGCTCATGAATAACTCAACGTCATCATCGATTACATCAAAACAAAGCATACACTCTCTACACCTAAAGATCAGCAGCAATCTAAGCTTGGTAAGATTCGCGAAGAGCTGACACAGCTAACAAAACTATGGCAACGATAATGCAAACCCACAGTAATCTTCACACGAACGTAACGGAGTTGAAAAAAGTTATTAGAGACCACAAAACTATGACCAACAACATTATTGACGAGAACCAAACCCTCAAAAGTGACAACGATCATCTGAGACGTCGCATAGAAAGCATTGAAAACCGCTTAGACAACGAAGAACAAGTCCCACTCAACTGTAACCTATTAGTATGTTGTATTTCAGAAACAGCTGATGAGAAACTAGATGAAATGTTCATAACATTAGCAAAAGCAATTTAAGTGACTATATGCAGTGCCGATTTACAAAGCATCCAGAGAAAAAACTCAAAGGTCAGTTATTCTGGTCTCCCAAAACAAATAGTTGTACGATTTACTAAAAAACGAAACTAGAGACAATTCTAAGCAAGAAACCTAACCTTAAAACTAACCTTAAAACTAACACAAATTACAAGTTATTCAAAACAAAGCAATCCGTAACTTGTTTCAACGCGAACGAGACGAAAGAATCACAACGATACATTCAATAACCAACATACTCACAGTCGAACAAAACATCAAACTTCACCTAGTAACGCACCTTCACAAAATAGCAACACACATTTGCACAACATCCGGTCTATCAAGACTTTTAAGGTATCTTATCTTATCTTATTTTAATGTTATTTTAACGGTACCTTTACCCACAAATGTTAAATGGACATTTGAAGAAACGCAAAGGTACTTTAATTTCTGCCTTTTTTGTGTATGATATTTGATATATTGGAAGGACCGTAAATGTGCAGTTGGCAAAGTACCTTTAAAGCATAATGTTAGTTGCTAAAAGGCAGATGGGCTACTAGGGTTTAATATAGATCTATGTAGAACATAATCCAAACACTAATTCGAACTTAATTCTAACCTATAGTTCACACACACAAATACACAGAAAGAGAGCACAAAAACTACGTGCATACCACTGACCCCAACAAGAAGATCACGATGACTATGATGGACAAGAACTGTATGCTCTACGAAGTTTTCCCACGAGGCCAAAGTGATTCCAACCCCGCCGTCCATTTACTTCTCCGCAAAGTCATTCAGTAACTCAAACTTTTCTGAGTCACCAGTCAGTGTCGCTTCGTTTTTGGAATTGTAATAAATTGGTCCATCCGTTTTACAAGTGTACTTCTCTGGAACGAAGGTTCTTTCTAAACTGTACTAGGTGCAAGGAAAGTTACTTACACAAGGTTGATGGATCGTGTCTTGGGTATTGATTTAGCACCGAGTATATTTGTCTATTTGGACGAAATTATCGTCGTCAGCCACATTTACAGAACATGTGTGTTTACTTAAGGAAGTCGCTATAGGCGCTTGAAAATGGCTGGACTGACGATAAGTCATGCAAAATCCAAGTTCTTTCTAACAAGCTTGAAGAATTTAGTTTATATAGTAAGCGAGAAAGGACTCAGTCCAGACCCGGATAAACTACAGGACATTTACAACTACATCGTCCAAAAAACCATCACAGTAACACGTCGATTACTAGAAATGGCCGGGTGGTATCGGCGTTTTATTCCCCAAATTTAGCTCGGCTCAAAAGAAGTATATCGTAACGGAGCAGGAGTGTTTTTTCGACCTTACATCGAAGGGGCTCATTTCTCTGTGATTACAAACCACGCAACCCGTCAAACAATTTGCGTCTGGCGTACGTTGAGCGTGCGCAAAAATTCACATAATAATACCACGCGCAGTTTATTTCAACAAAACTTTACAGCGACGGCCGATGGCTCGCGCGCTTAGAGCATGTGTGCGCCGCGCGTCTCGTTACATCTCGCGCAGTTCACTGTGCTGCTGTCGATCGGTGCATTCTCGCATCGTACACGTTCAATCGTTTCTCGTCTCGTCTCGTGCATCGTGCTTGGTGTTGGTGCTTGGTGTTGGTGCTTGGTGGTTGGTGCTTCGTGTTTTTCGTGTTAGTTCAGTTTCATGTTTCAGCATCCACAACGACCAGACGTACGTGAACGTAAAATCAAAATAAATATTGTAAAAATGTAAGTGACCACCGCGCCGCGCTACATATAATATACTGCGCAGTTATTGCGCAGAGCACTTGCTCAAATTTTATTATTCTAATATATTTAGATATTAACTTTTTTTTCAGAACCGGGCCATAAGTCATCGCTCATCGACCGACGACGCAGCGTGCCATAAGTTATCGACCAAAAACGCAGCACAGACCGCTCATCCTCATTCAGTGCAGTGCCTTTTTGCAGTGCGCAATCATCGACAGCGTCAGAGTTTTGATAGATGTAAGTATGGCACAAATGTTTTGAATTACTATTTGTTATTGAATAATAAATAAATAAAGCCATTGATATATTTGTATTCAATATATTATATATAGACATGATGAAATATAAAAACATTTTGAACGTTTCTAAAAAAACATTTAAGCGAAGGATTGCAGCAAGTAAAATTACAATACGTACATGCAATAATAGTCAACAATTAACCGAACAAATAATCAATAATAATAACGAATCTTGCAATGAAGAAATTGTATCGAATGATGGTATGAATTCCGATGTATCATCAGCGTTATCTGATCTAGATAAAGACTACATTGAATTAGATATTTTTGAAGACATAAAAGATTTTTTGACCAAGTGGATTTTGGAGTATGATGTTAATAGAAACGCAGTTAACAAATTATTAGTATTTTTAAACAAAAATGGATTTCCACAATTACCACTTGATAGTAGAACACTATTAAAAACACCAATAACAAGAGCAATTATTGATGTTTTTCCAGGCTCTTACGTTCACATTGGATTAAAACAAGCTTTAGAATATCAGTTAAAGAAATCTGAATCCATTCCATATGAGCTTACATTAGATTTTAATATTGACGGAATACCTTTATCTAAGAGCAGTACTAACTCATTCTGGCTTATTTTGGGAAGAGCTTTTAATTTAGAAAACAGCAGCGTGTTTGTGATTGGTGTGTATCATGGATATAAAAAACCAGCAGACTTTAATGTATTTTTGGCAGCTTTTGTAAAAGAATTGAAAGAACTCATGAATGAATTTATATTTCTAGAGAAAAAAATTAATATAAAAATACGATCATTTATATGCGATGCACCTGCGAAATCTGGAATTACCGGCACAAAAGGTCATTGCGCGTACTATGGCTGTAGCAGATGCTCACAAGAGGGTCAGTATACAAAATTTCGAATGACCTATCCTGAAAATGACTTCACAAAAAGAACTAATGAATCATTTAGAATGCGTCTTAACCAAGAGCACCATGTTTTTCTTTCAATACTAGAAACAATTGAAGATTTAGATATGATCAAACAATTTCCATTAGATCCGTTACACACCATATTTTTGGGAGTCGTTAAAAAAATGATTAAAATGTGGATTTCTGGGGACACTGCATCTCTTATACCCTCAAAAGATACAAAAGAAATTTCAGGAAAACTGACTATAATTTCAAAAAGCCAACCCTCGGAGTTTCAACGAAAAATAAGACCGCTTTCAGAATTTGGCTATTATAAGGGATCCGAGCTAAGAACATTTATTTTGTATAGTGGCCCATTTGCACTTAAACATATTTTATCTCCTGAGAGATATAACAATTTTATATTTCTGCATGTCGCTGTTACAATAATTTCCGACGAAAAACTATCACAAAGTCATGCATTATTTGCCCAAAAACTGTTAAAAATGTTTGTAAATTGTTTTTCTGATTTGTATGGGAGCCATCATATAATTTACAATTTGCACTCGTTAGTACACGTGCCTGATGATGTGTCAAAGTATGGTAACATAAATCTATACTCTGCTTTTCCATTTGAGAGTTTTATGTACAGAATAAAACGACTTTTACATAAAAACAACCAACAGCTTGCTCAGATTTGCAATCGATTACATGAAATTCAATCGTCTGATGTAGAAAACAATAAAAAAGTCAGTATCGAATATCCAATCTTAAAAAAATGTTTAAAAACTGTCAATGAAAAAGGTGAATGTAAAATTACTTTTAATGAAATTATTTTTAAAGACTTTAAAATTACTTCGTCATTAAGAGATAGGTGGATACTTACTCTTGAAAAGAATATTGTAAAATTTGAATATGCAGAAGTTCATGATAAAAAGGTTGTTTTTTATGGTTATGAACAGAAAAACAAAAAATCATTTTATGACATTCCAATAAACTCTGAAATATTAAATATTTACAAAACAAATTGCGAAATGCCGCTTAAAATGTTTAAGATAGAACAAATTCGCTCCAAAATGTTTTGTATGCCCACGGCGGAGGCGAAAGAGTTCGTTTTCTTTCCATTGGTTCATATTCACTGTATGTTTTTTTTTTAATAATTTGTATATTCCAATATTTTAATTTATGTAATATATTTCAGGATGTATTGTGTAATTGAAACAGTAGAGGATGGAGATAAAACAGTGTTTCTTGCCCGTGAGGAATGGATATTGAATACTTCACTATACTGGCCACCTGCTTCTCTTCTTAAACGGGCTTTAAAAAATAACAAAATTAAACCAGACAGCAAATGGACTGAAATTTTGGAATTTAAAATACTTAAAAATAATATAGGTAATTATATAATTTCTATATAATCGAGAAGTTTATTTATTTATTGATTTTTTTGTAGATACATTAGATAATGCCATACAAATGGAAAAACAAATTTCTAAGCATTATAATACTGCTTCAGAAGTAGACGATGAACAACGAAAAGCTTTCAAAAGGAAGCATCCATTTTTGTCACAGGAACAAGAGTGTGAAGAAGAAGACTTTACTCTGGATTTTTTAAAGTATTCAAAACTCTCTGATGCGTCTGAAAAAACTAAGAAGACAAAATTAGAACCTAGCAAATCAGAAAGGGATACTGTTACACCCTCCAGTTTAACTGGCATTGTTCGAATAGACAGAAATGCTAGTGAAAAATCCGCATCAACTATGGACAAAGATTTAGAACCTAGCCAACCAGAAACGAATCTCCCAATAATTCCAGTTACATCCTCTAGTTTATCTGGAATTGTAACAATTGATAGAAATGCTAGTGTAAAATCCGCATCAAGTAGAGTTCTTCCGGTGACACCAAACGTAAGAACCATCGAAAGAGGTTTGCCACCAACCCCACGTACGCCACAATTATTTTCAAATTGGAACAATGAAGAAATTGTATATAATATATCTTCATCTTCGTCTGTTCAACCTGTTCACGATCTGAAAAATATTGTTTCTTTAATTGATTTAAAAATAGAAAAAATTGAAAATCAACAGAAAATGATTTTATATGCTATAGAAAAGCAAAATAAAATTAGCGAAGTTCAAAATAATACAATAATTGAATTATTGTCTAACTTAGTGGCACAAAATAAAATGGTACAATCAAAATCCCCAGAAATAGATCCTTTATTTAAAATGCCTAAACTACCAACCCAGACAATTGAAGAAGTTGCAGATCTTAATAATTTCATTTTAAAGGAAAACAATGTAGAGCAAATGGTAATTATATATTTGTATATTTTATATTTTGTTTAATAATTTTTGCCGTTATAACAGATATTTAGATTGAAAAATAGGTGTACACCAAACGACATCAAGAAAACTGCTTCAGCAATATTAGTGCATACAATTTCTTACAAAGTTGGTGCTCTATTTTCTTGGACAGGAAAAAGTGATCTATATTCTAGTAAGTCTTTTTATTTTATACAATAGATTTTTTTTAAATTATGATATTTTTATTCAGATGAACGAAATAAGCAAATTTTTGGGGACAAGTCTGGCATTATTTTATTGATTAAAATGTGTTGCTTGGATGGCAGAAATGATGACAAAATAAAACACGACATTGTCGAAAATTCCATAAAGGACTTTTTACGTAGATCTAAACAAAACAATGAGCGACAATTAAAAAAAAATATATAATTTGTTAATATATGTATACCAATGTATTTTTTTATATATATTTTATATACAAATAAACTTATAAAATGTATTTGATTTGCTACAATCGCATTTATTTTGATGATTAAAAGTATGCTTTGCGCATAACATGCGTCTGTATTGCGTCTGGCGTCATCGTGCGTATTTGCAGCGTCATCATGCGCATGGACGCCGTAGGTTAATTGTCCATGCGCATTGCGTACAGACGCAAACTTAACGTCCGCAATGATTCCGCTTGCGACAGTCGCAATGATTCCGCTTGCGACAGTCGCAATGATTCCGCTTGCGACAGTCGCAATGATTCCGCTTGCGACAGTCGCAA
>JAAAKO020007680.1:0-35481 GCA_010015015.2 Bolitophila cinerea | reverse complement strand
ATTTCGGACGGGGATTTTAAAATATATTTTTTATACCTTTTTTTTTTGTTTTTGTCACTTTTTTTTACTCCGTGGTTTTTGTAATAATGCCACGTAATTTAAAATATTTAAAAAATCGGTTATTTTACAAAAATGTTTAAATCTGTATAGTTATATTTAAATAATAAAAAAGAACAATTCTAGCAAAAGAAATTCTCAGTATAATTTCTCAAAATTGTATCAATTCTAAAAAAATTGCACCCAAAATAAAATGAATGTGCTCCTAAAATAAAATAATGTGCACCTTAAAATAACAGTGCTACCGAGAAAAAAAACATGATTTTCAATTATTTATAGAATAAATAAGAGTAAGAGTAAATAGATAGAAGTTGGCCTTGTCGTTCGCTACATGAACGAATATAGAGTGGCGAAAGAAGGTGTTTAAAGTACTTTTATGTTAATGAACAGAACGTTGTCTTTTTGTGCGAATGTCTAAAGGTATCTTTTCCGGAGGAATTGTGTACTTTAAAGAGAAGTGTCTGACGTAACGTTCGATAAATTGACTTCTTCTTTAGATTTTTTCATAATCACCTTTCGACCAAAAAATAGTACAGGTGTGTATCAAATCTTCCCCTAAAGGATATAGAAAAAAAAACATTTAAAAAATGCACAAAGAACTCTGACGAAAATTCGCCGCGTGTCCTATATATCGAATTCTAGTTTAAAAAATGTATACTAATTATATTCTAATTGCATCCACAGGAACACCTCAAATGATCTAGTCGGCATATTAGGAATGGACATGGGTCTGAAAAATGCCCTGTTTGACGCTCACATGGTGCGCGACATGGTGCTTGTCGGTCTGGGCTGTTTATTCGTAACGTTTTCCATGTGGTTGTACACAAAATCTGTATTCGTTACGTTTATGACACTGGTAGCCGTTTTCATGTCGTTGGGCGGAGCGTATTTCGTGTATACGCAGATTTTTGCATTGCCTTTGTTTCCGTTCATGAATCTGCTTGCGGTTGTTGTGATAGTTGGTGAGTAAATTTCAAATTTTAAATAATTTTAAATTAAAACATAATTTTCGTGGGTAGGCATCGGAGCAGACGACGCTTTTATTTTTGTGAAGCTATGGAACTTAGCCAATGCTTCATATATTCAAAGCAGAGAAGAGGAATCGTCCGACAATGACACGGAATGCCGAATCTCGTTACAGGAAACAGTTCGCGTCACAATGGATCATACAGCGTTTGCGATGTTGATTACGGCTGCAACGACAATGGTGGCATTCATGACGTCATGCGTAAACTCAATTACGGCCGTTCGGTGTTTCGGGTATGTATTTTATATAGAATTTACGTTAAAAAAAAAACAATTTCAAACTAATAATTGGTTCTAGTATTTTCGCCGGCACTGCCGTAGCAATAAATTACCTGTTAATGATCTCCTGGCTACCTGCTTCTGCAGCACTTGCAGAAAAATCGGGATTCAAGTGGGAACATTGCTGCAAATTACCCAAGTGTCAATTTCTTGTGCGTCTCCATAAGTATGGAGAGAAAATGGAGAAGTTTTTAGTAAAAATTGTATTAAAATGGCCGGTGGTTTGGATTATTCTTTTTGGTATGTTCGAAGAGACTTAAACATTTTTACTTTTCTATAAATAATTTCATTTTCTCTACAGGTTCCATTGGTACCATAAGTGCAATTATTGTCCTTGTATGGCCAGGTCTACGACTACCTGACACTCAGGAACTGAAACTTTTTCATAACGAGCATTGGTTTGAAAAGTACGACCAGTACCTCACAAAGTTTTGGTTCGAGAAATCTGAAACTGAATTTGATGGAATGCATCTACCATTGCGTTTTGTTTTTGGTGTTAAACCTATTGATAACGGAAACTATATGGACCCAAAGTCACGTGGTAGCTTAGTTTTAGATCCCACGTTCAATATATCATCAACACATTCACAAATATGGCATGCAGACTTTTGTAAGTCTATGAGGCAACAGCCATTTTTCAAGGCAATTCCTGGTATTCCTGTGCAATTTAACTGCTTTATTGAAAATTATATCAGTATCATGGAGCGAAGATGCATAGATAATATGAGTCAGAAAAATTTGGAACCATGCTGTGAAATATCCAAATTTCCGTTTGAACCACATGTTTTTGAAATGTGTCTACCAGAAGTGGTATCAATCTTTTATAATTCTCCGCGAAACGTGTTTGCACCTACTATGGGTGGTGTAAAATTTGATCGCCATCAAATTGTCTACGAACTTATACAGAATCATACTTTCCATGCAATACCACAAGCTTTGGTTCTGGAATTCGAAAGTAATCAAACGTATACAACGTCTTACCTTGAATTGGAATCATTTAAAAAATCAGTAGAACACTGGTTCAATGGACAAATGGAATCGGCACCACCTGGTATGCAAACTGCTTTCTTTACTAGTGATCTTGAATTTTTCGATTTACAAGGAACACTTGCTACGGATTCCATAAACGACATTGTGCTAGCCATGCTTTTGTCACTGTTTGTACTAGTTTTGGCAACACTAAATATTATGATCAGTATGTACGCAATTCTTACCATTTTGTTGTCCATTCTGACAACAGTGGCCGCCATTGTGCTTATGGGCTGGAAGCTAAATGTGCTTGAAAGCGTTGCCATCAGTACTGCCATCGGACTGGCGATCGATTTTAGTTTGCACTATGGCATGAACTATCGCGAGTGTCGTGCTGATGATCGTCAGACCAGAGCAAGGTTTGCACTGACCCGAATGCTTGGACCTACCGCAATGGCGGCCATTACAACAGGTGTTTCCGGTGGATTCATGCTTTTTTCTCAAGTTCTGCCATACATTCAAATCGGACAGTTTCTGATGATTGTAATGGCTACCAGTTGGCTTTATGCCACATTTTTCCTGATTAGCTTACTGAGTCTGTTTGGACCCGAGAAATCATTTTGTCAATATACATACCCTAAACTTCTATGCGGTAGTAAAGATGAAAGAGTTTCGATTGGCGATGGTGAAGAGGAAAGGTATAGTTGATTTTTTTAATATTTTATAATTATTTCTGAATTTGTTTATTATCTAGACAACTCAATCAAAGCACAATTTCGAATTTAGTGGTGTCCCCAATGGTATCGAGAACCATGTCAAATTTAAGCACGCCGGATTCCATGGAAATGTCTACATTTAAAACAAACACAGCTGCAGCGTCGATCTGTGAGCAAGTGGAGCGAGAAACGATACCAATTAATGTTGATTTAGCATTCAATCGTAATTCAAATCCTCTGGATACGGAAGTTGTCGTCGAAAGTGTACCAGCTTCCGACGACGTTTCTGTGAGCATCAACACAAACGGGGAGGCTAGTAACTATGTAAATGGTAAATAACAATAATTGTAAGTGTATACAATTAAATATTACCGATAACTTAATGAATTCCATTTTATTCACAGGTATTTCGCTAGACCATCCATTCATACCAGCCTAAGATTACACATCAAAAAAATAACATGACAAACCCAACAATAATCTCTGTCGTCTGTATTTCGACTCAAAAGTAACATAATGTTTGTGTATTTATTATTATTATTACTTTAACGATGAGACTATGTATCGATCAGATACTAAATTTTACAACTAGTTAAATGTCAGTAAGTCAACAAAAAGAAATGAATGTTTTGCGTGCGCATGTGAAATGCCAGTCCAATCATTTCTACATATGCATAGCATATATAATATAAACCTAATAGATTTTAAAGAAGCTCCACAAATTTAAAGGTCAGAGCGCGCTTGTGATGTAGTACATGTTTTTAACGTATTTTGATTACGCTTAAAGTATCGGTAAAATATTGTGCGCATAATCGCTGATCTATAGACAATTTATACAAAACCCAGTGAATGAAAAATTTGTTAAACCAAAATATTCATAAGTAAAAGCTCAAAAACTCTAGGGTCTAGAATTATAAGTATTATTATATAAGCCGTTGATTTGTCAAAATGTATATCTCTACAAACAAAAAAGCTTTAAAAAATATATATTTGTATAATTGGCTTCTTACTTAATTATACACTTTTCAATAGCCGTATAAAATTTAGTCATGTAAAAAATAAATGTATAATTAACAAAATGTATACAAAACAAAGTTAAGTTATGTTAAGTTTTTTTTAAAAAAATCTGGACCTACGGTTTGGCAAATAAACGGCTTATAAAATTACCATACATCACTTCCTCAAATAATACGTATTTTTTATATTACTGTAATGCCGTATTGTTTTAAATATTTTATTATAGTATTATTTATATTCTAACAATTATTACCTCTTATTTCTTCGACCGTTTCCTGCCACCGTTCAATTCAAATTAATATAGTTTTTTAATTAAAAATACATTACAGGGAAACTACTATATATATGTTAAAAAAAAACTGAGAAATCAATGTATATTACAGTGAAATTTAGTATTTTTTATTATAATTGTCATAAAAAAACAAAAATAAATATTTATAGATATTATACAGCATAAATATATGTTTATTTATAAATAATCGTTGTGAATATGATGTTGTGAACGCTGTATTGAACATGTATTATGCGTTGCTTACTGTGTTGTTATATAAATAAGTTGTGAATAAAACAAAAATACTCGTGGAAAATATAAAAATATAGATTTAATACAAAAGTCGAAAAAAAAACAGAGTATAAACAAAAAATATATTATATGTAATTTAATTATAATGTAGATTGTAAAAAAGTGTAGATCAAAAATGTACAGAATTATTTATATATTGGCTGCCCAAACATAATGAAATAGTTCAATATATATATATATATATATCTTATGTTGTGTTATTATTAAATATTTATTATACTGAGGACTTTATATAAAAAATATATACAAAATATTTAAAATATATAAATAATTGTACATTTGTGATGTGTTATGTTAAAGATAACAATAAATATTTTACAATGTGAATGGATTTATTTTTTACATATGAAAGGGATGAGATTTTCTTGAAGAGTACAAATATATTACAAACACAACATTGTTTGAATAAATTGAGTTTACTTGCGTTGAACTAATAATATAAAGATCAAATCTCCTTTATCTGGAATCAAAATTGATTCGGTAGTCATACTCGTTTCAAATTTATAAAGTTTGACAAGATTTTTATTAGAGACATCTAGAAAATTTTATATCCTTTCCTAACCCAAAATACTTACTTCTCGGACCGATCTGGAATGGCGAGTGGTATACGAGCAGAACCTCTTTTTTTGAGACGGACACACAATTTGTCCCTAACACAATTCATCCCGATCGCAATTCTTCACGAACATAAATCATTCGCAGCACAATTCGTTTTGAGTATGACACAAATGGGTATGATTAATTACCACGTCTTTCTTGCTTTGTATACGAGCGTAAGTTCTTTTACTGTAATTAATACTACAAGAATAGTATAAGCTGACTTTTTAGATCCCTTGATATCATTTACATTTTCTTTTACCTTGTTTTGTGTTTGTGCATAGAAAAAACGAAACCCGGTATTTAAAGTCGTTTGAAAACGCCGTTCCATTGCCATGCGGCTCCTATATAAGAGCCGCATTTATGTACCCCTTTGTAAATGCAGATTGCTTAGATTGCTCTGCTCATGGCTGCTCACCCGACAATGGTGCATGTTCTGCGGTATGAATTATTCTGGGGCGGAGTATGGAAGCGTGATAGTAACCACTTTTTTAAGGATCACAAAAAAACACATTCGCTCTTGTAATTTTAAAATAAATAGTTCTACTTTTTTAGTATGGTTAAAATAGTTATATATTTATTTTGTTCTCTATTTTAAAATAAATCTCGTTATAAAAACGTATTCGTAAACATAATAATATATCGCATAACAAACAAATTGGTAAAAGGCACTTAAACAGCTACAACATAATTGTATAGTAGTTGCAAATTCAAAGAACACACAAATTGAGAAACTGTTTTGAACCAAACGCGGAAAACCTATTTTAAGTACATTTTCGAATATGTTAGTAATACCTACAATAATACTTTTTAATAATATAGAAAAAACGGATGAAAAAAAAAACAAACAAAAGTATTAATAAATATTATTATAAAGAAGTTAAAGTTTATAGTTACACACTATAAATCTAAAGTTAAACCAGTCACCTATTTGTATATAGAGTTGTTGGTGTTTGGGTTCAGATCACTATTCAACTGACACCACAGAGTAAATATAAATTACTCCGTGACTGACTCGGACAATCGTAGCTGCCGATATATAAATTTGGAATAATTTTAAAAGTGCGTTAAAACGTATACGTTTTGTCGAGCCGAACAAATGATTTGAGTCAGTCATGGCAAAGTCAATCAAAATAGCCTGAGATTGGCCTAACCAATATTTTTTTACCAAATTTGTAATAAATAATAATTCCAAGAACGGCCACCAGGCGTTGGTATTTTATCAATATCATGGTTTTATTAAGCCAAACCATAAAAACTACAAACTGATCTTTTTTAAAGTATTTTAAATTACAAATTTGGTAAACAAATATTAAAAAATAAGGTCAAAAACAATGATTTTATAGTTCAGCCGACCTCAGTTAATTTTAATCGTTTGCCTGACTGGTTTGAGTATTGTATCAACACAACTATTTGGTACTACCGAAAACACGTAAAGCAAATTTATGTTTTGTAAAGGGATGGCACTTTGAGGATAACTACGTTAGTAGCTCAGGTCTAAAGATCGGTCACTGGTCCGGATAAACTGATGGTGTTATTAGAGGACAACAACTTCGGTGAAACGGTCTGAGAGTGTGTACTGGACGAATGCATTGTTGGCTTTGATATGATCGATGAATGCGACTCCGAAATTGATGAATTCCGTGAGCTTGTCGCAGCTGACGAAACATCCTGTGGATGTGACATTTTTGTTTGTAGATTTTGTACCATGTGCTCGAGTCTACAAGAAGTGTGTGTGTGTGATTAATGTTTTTAATGATAAATATTATTCAAACATCAACTCACGCCATAATTTTGCTATCAGCGTGCTTTTTGCCTGCCAATGCTTCCTGAAGCTCTCGCCGTAGTTCCAGTGTGTCTTTTTCCATTTGTACAATGTGTCCTTCGCTTTGTTCGTTCTCGGGCGTAGTGTACATATTGTGATCAGAGCAAATGGAACGAATGCTACTATTGTTGCTGGCCGTTCCATTGTGTGTGGTATCTGGACTGTTGTTGTAGCTGCCGGGATGTTTACCATTACTTTGAGGGTATCGTAGCTTTTCAGCCTTTCGTATGTCGTGAAATTGCTGATGCATGGGTCGTAGAATGTCATTTTCGGTTGGAAAGCCAGGGCTTTCTTCGTGATTGATGGTGCCGTAGCTCAAACTGAGACTGTGTCGTTTCTGGCGATTACTAGCGTCAACGGAAGAGTTACGCAGGACATTCGGACGACTGGTAAAGTCGCGTTCGTTGCCAAAGGAATTGGTAGTGCTGGACAGGTAAGGATTTGCTCGTGAAGTGTTGAGCACATGCGACAGTAACGATCGCAATGATTTGATTTCCTCTTCCATTTTTGTAAAATGATTGTTTGTCTCAACGCGCTCGTTTTTTAGTTGATTAACTTGTACCTTAAAACCAAAATATACTGTATATTTAGTCATTTAAAATAAATAAATATCTCTTACCTTTAACTCCTCAAGATCACGGATCATTTTCATGTTGCTGTCATTTACGTTCCACGAGCGCTCTTCAACCATCGCACGCACTCGACTTAGAAGTGCTTCCTCGCGGACTCTAGCTGCCTCCTTTACCTCCCGCACAACATCCGTCAACATGCCTGGCGTGTATATACCTAGTTTAAAAAATAAAACGTTTTTACAATCTAATCGCATATACGATTTACTAAAAAGAAATATCCATCACCAATCAAAAGGCAAAATAGGCAAAATTACCTGAATTGAATGTGGGTGCAGGACTCTGGGTGCCAAACGCATTGTAGCCTAACGGCTGACTGTGCGTGCTAAGACCGCTTATGCTATCTCTACGGTGTCGCAGTCCCCAACTGGGTGCATGTTTCAATGCTTCAATATCGACTTTAAACAAACAAGAAACAAAACAGCTACAGAGAGTCATACTAAAACACCAACATAATATACGGCATACGGAAGCAACACAAATATTTCCTAAAAGCATATACACTTAATTATATATACCTTTGGTCTCGTGCAGATTCCGGCAGATCTTCGAATTCGTTTCGTGTAGAATGTGAATTTGTTCAAGGAGTTTCGTGAGCAATTGATGATTTTCGGTTTTGGACGAGGTCTGCTGCTGGGAATTTTGTCCGCTGTCCTTTGAATCGTTGTCCGAGTTATTAGCCAAACATGGATCGCTGAATCTGTGAAAATATGATCTGAATTATAGATAAATATATTTATAGTTTTAAAATAGTGTACTATTAATATTAAATGTTTTGAATGAACTGATCTCCAAAAATAATCTTGTTATTTTGGAACTGGCACAAAGTGGCCCCTTTATTAAACCGTGACCTTGGCTTGGGTGACAGAATCTTAACTGGACATTGAAAACAAAATTAGCACTTGCATAGGTTGGGGTTTTCCAAGAGGTCGGTCCATAGCAGGTGCGAAAAAATAAAACATTGGCTTTGATATAAAATGTTTCATGTTATGAACTCCACCGTCTCCCACTTAGAGAGGGTTAATAGAGTTCACAAAAAAGTCTGGTCGATTCCTGGATTTATATAGCAACAATAAAATCAAGCCCAGAGAATCCTCAATGAATTAAAGTACGGATTTAACACGCACTTTTCTCGTTAGGATCAGTGCAGATTTGTCCTGCATCAACAAAACAAGGATTAGATAAATTTACAATTATTATGCTATCTATCTTTCAAGTGGACACAGTGTCCAAAAGCGAAAGTGCTGAAAATGACACATTTGCCTGCACGAAGCAATCATTGCGCTAAACCACTTCTGCCTGAAGAATGCAAAGGGGGTAAAACTGGTTTCACCAAGCAGCGCAAAAGAAATTTCAGAAAATGGGACACCTCTGAGAAACCGAGTCTTGTGCCAAGTTTGAGGTGAATCTGATAAGTAGAAGTTGGTTTAAAAGGTGTCGATAAATATAACGCCAGATCATATATACCATGAGTGAAATTAAAAGAAAGATTTTAAAAGACAATGTTGGCAATGTTGAAATTGCAGTCAGAAATTTGGAATTGAATTGACGAGGAGTGGTCTCGCTGCTAGCTACAATAACAATATGGTGCAAATGAATGCAATCACAGCATGTTTGCAAGATAAAAAGGAGATCTACATGTGGTGACGGCCAGAATCTTTTCGTTTTGGGCAAGTTTGTTTCTTTAAAAAGGCAAATACGACATAAGGCCTAGCCGTCAGTGATACATTAATTTAAATTACATATTGAATCGATGATATCTACGTAAAAACGGAAGGCGAATCAGTTTAGAATGTTGCAGTTTACGTTAATAATTTCCATGTAAACCAAAAATTATCTAAATAGATGTCACCCGAAATTTAAAAAGAGATGGGTAAATGAAATGACAGAAATCCCGTACCTAGAAGCTAAAAATCAGATTTTCTGTGCCATGGGCATGGGTCTACATAAATATATTTGAATTTGAATATTAAATTGTATGTTGGCATAAAAAAATAAAATTAATGTGTTTTAGAGGTAGATTTTTAATTACATAACTATATCAATACGTCGAACAAATAATTGAATCATGCGTTATCGAACTCACTACCACCTTATCAGATAACAAAATATGGCTCTTCTAGCCTAAATTGTCTTGACTTTTATTTTATTTTCATTTCATATACCAAAAATATATTGTTTGTCAACTGGATTTTTAAAAAACGAACCTTATAATCGACCGATTTATATGTACTCCTAATTAAAATAAATATGTTCATATATGGTATGACTTATATGTCATGTACCAAAACGAAGGGGGTTAGAATGAAAACGAAATGAAAATTGGTAATACATGCTTCACACATGTTTAATTATCAATTATAGAGATAATATACCCATTTTAGTTTTGCCATGTACCAAAAATGTACCAAAATTTCTCTTAAAACCTTAAAAAAATAAGTGTTTTATATACCGTCTTTGCTCTAAGCCATCTAAGAGATCTTGCGATCCTCGATGTAGATCCTGGTTGTTGTGAGTGACAACAGGTGGTAAACTCGCGAATTCATTGTGAACAGCATTTGGTGTGTTGTGATGAACACTGGATTGGCCATACGGTTGAGCAAATGGATACATCGAAAAATACTGAAATACCAAAATAATTAGATTAAATTTAAATAAAAAATAATTTTCAAAGGTCATTCGTACCTTTTGATAGTTCTGTGTATCAATTGGCGTCGGACCACCGGACTGCGCAGCAAGTGGATGCATAATATACGGTGAAGTGGTGGCACCAGAACCAGATCGATACGGATGACTTGAGTTCATGCCAAACTGTGGATCCTGGAAATCAATACTGCTGCTTGATGGAAACATGCTGTTTCGCATACAATTGTCTAGCCACTCGTCGAGATTACGATGCGTTGGTTGTTGATTCACTGGATTTGTTGAGGTTTGCGTCTTGCTGCGGCGTCTTTTTTCATTACCTGTAACAATTATATTTTTTAATTTTATATTCTTCAAGTATATTTTGTAATAAATAAAAGCTCATAAACATATTCACGCAATCTCGCACATGTGCACGGAGCTTATGCTTATCATTGTTCTAGTTAATAAATTATATTATTGCACACAACTACGATAAGAAATTAAACTTTAGGATTATCTTGGCGCGTGATCAGAGAAATTGACGCACACATAAAAGCATAATCCCTTCGGGATAAATTGTACCTGAGTGGTTGTCATTACGAAACTACTTTGTCGGAACATTTTAATATAGGTCAAAACAAAAACCGTCTTGGCGCGCCGTCATTAGCCAGGAAATAATATGACTGCATAATATACCTTGAAATACTGATAACACAATAAAACAAATAATTAAAATTCCCAAACAATTAAACGAGCAGCTTATCGCTGGCGTATAATCTGTATTGTTGTATATATATATATAAAATATAATATATTTACTTTTTTGGGTGCGTTTGTACATTATTTTTGTTCATAGTTCAGTGATCGCACGTCGTGAATTAACGGCGATTTAAATTACGATAATTAAATGCTGGTTTGACTGCGTCTTGTGTGTATGAAGATACACGCGCGGTGTTGATGGTACTTTATATAATATACATAACGGTACCGGATTAGATTGATAGTGAAAGTAACGCGGTTCGCATTTTTATTGTGTTTGCTTTAAAACGCGAAGAGCGTACATATGTTTTGGGGAAATTCTGAAAAACAATTAAACTGATAATCTTTTATACGTTTGTAAGTGTGAGAAATTCCGAGAGGTGCAAGTCGCCGTCAAGTGAATGTCCGTACAAATACATACAAATCGGGCACAGTGGCGATTTTTCCCCATAAATGCGATAATAATTCAATTGTTGAATGGGAAAATAGTATACTCATTTATTTTAATATAATTAATTTTTAAATAGCTCTTTCAAATTATATTTTTAATGTAACGGGTAAAGATTATTTGTTTTTTATTGTGTATTTTAAAATATAGAAATTTAAAATATGAGTTTTTTTATTGTTAGATGTGGCTAACGGTGTTTAAATGTAATTTAATTATCAGAAAAATTTATATTTTTGAGATATGATTTTTTTATTGTTTTGCAATTTTACCTTACGTTAATAGTCTATAGAGTCAGGCAGTTTCAGTAAATGCAAACGTTATATTTTCTTCAGCTCATGTTAAATTACCTCTAAGGTTATTAATTCTAGTCGATTGTTAAGATTTATTGATAAGGAAAAAGAAGAATGTCAAAATTTACAAAAAAGAGTACATTTTTGATTGCAATTCGACTATTTGATTCCAAAAATGCTATTTTTTTGTTCAATAACCGTTTCTGGTATAACATAAAAAGTCTTCTATTACTTATTCAAAAAAAGTGTGCCAAAAATTGAAATTGAAAAACGTGCTATTATTATCTTCATCTAAAAAATAAAAAATACACCACTAAAAAAAAATGAAAAACGTGTTCTCATATTTAATGAATGTGCTCTAAGGCAATGTTTTAATGCAGATATTTTGAAGATAAAAACTTTTAGGCCTGTCCCAATTATTAGTATTACTTGAATTTATTAAAGGGTAAAATTATTTTTTTAATAAAAAACTGCACACATTTTTTTAGAGAACAACTTTTTTTGCTAGAGTACTTTTTTATCAATGTAATGAACATATTTTTTTAATGACACATAATTTTGATTCCTAAAAAAATACAAGTGTTAAAAAAAACAAATTTAAAAAAGTACAGAATAATTTTAAAATATAATAAAATTTTAAAATATATTAAAATAAAAATTTATTTTATTATCAATAAATATTTTTTTGTTTTATATGTTATTTATGTATATTCATTGTAGTAGTTTTTTGTGTTACAATATTTTTGTAGCAATAATGATTACCAAATATACATTTTATTATACATTTTAGAGACAAAATCTTTTTGTAAAACAACGATTTATTTACTTTCATTTATAATTAGTGTTTTCCTATGTGATATTTAAAACGATTAAAAAATAAATATTATAGACTATAGATATTTCTTCTTTTTATTTTGAGAAATATATGTTTTTTCTCACATAATTGAATTATTATCCAAAATTAAATAGTAATCGCTTAGAAAGTCAAATGACCTATACTGTGCGGCGCCCGTATACATTTAGCAACATAGTCAATTAATAACAAAATGACCGCACTAAACAGGCTTGTTAGCCACAGCATGCCTCGTGGGGTCATTTCGATTCAAATCACTAGTCCCGCTATTGAAATCGGTCTAAACTGCTAGAGCATGTGCGTGTTCTCACACGCAGAGTACACACTATACATATAGTCTATTTAAATACCCGCCGCACTGCATTCTGGCAATGCTAACGGCCTCTCCACACGCACATGCACCTCGGAGAATAGCTTCCCCTGTATTGCGGAAATCTGTACACACAATTATATAGCTATCTCTATCTCGTTTTTACTTAAGAACTATTACATATGGCAATTATATTGCGCATAACAATTCGAACGCATAAATTAAATAATTTATTAGTCAGGTTCACATACTTTTGCTGGTGGCAGCATAGTCTCCCTCGATGTTGCGTGCGGCACCGTTGCTCAGCAGCGTTGTCGTCGCACTTGGTCCCGGCCTGTTCTGTGTTGCGTTGTTACTCGTTGACTCACCGCCAAACAACGACAGGTTATTACTATGATGTGGCGGAACTCTAAATAACATATATAAACAAATAATGAATATAAATAATATTTATGCCGCACATTTTTTTAGTATGCATATTACAATTTTAAATATAGGCCCAAAGCAGAATATTGTGTGTGTGTGTGCATGGTGTGGTGGTGGCAAACATCGATTCAACAGAACATTTACGCGGCAAAACAACAAAATACATACATTATATACTTTTCCCTGAATAACATAAAATATGCTATATAGTTAAATGTGTCGGCAGCGCAAACAAATGACAGCAGCAGCTGTGCACACCTTTTGCGCGCAGACACGATAGTCGAAATGGAAAGATAGCACGCGATCCAAAGAAAAGAATGTGGTATAATTGTATTTTTGACTTTTATTACAACTTTGTGTAATATGGTAAATTTCTAAACGAGTTTTTTTTAATTTAGTGGAAGAAAAAGTTCAAGACCAAAACTCATTCAAAACGTGCATATTCCTAAAATCCGAGACGGATCAATAAAAGCGTTTCATTATTATTATTATGTACCGGAAATATATACACAAAACTATTGCGCCAACATTCAAACAGCATTGAATAATAATTTTGCCAAATTTGAATAAAATCATATTAATTACATAATAACAATAAATACCATGAGTCACGTCTCGAGATAAAACTCGATTGTTGTGGAGGAGTTTTCGTGATCACAACGCACACGATTTATCAATCTATATAATGATGACCAATCGCAAAGTTTAAGCAAATACCAATACCTGATGAGATCGTCATTGTGAGATTTTGTTATTTTTTATATTTATATAGATAATATTTTATTATTTTTGGAAATGATATATTTAACGTCCACCTTTCATTGGGTGCAAGTAATTCTGCAGGATAAATTCATGTTCTATTGATGTTTTACATAAAATCTGTCTTTAACACTATACAACCGTGTTTGGATCACAATGCATAAATGACCGATTATTAGAAATGAGAACACACGGTTTAAAAGACAATATTCTCATTTTAAAATAAATGACCTTTTAATAATATTAAAACGCAGTGTACTGGTGCTATATGTCGCAATCTAAGAGAGCTACTAACTTAATTAAATGTCTCAGGTATAGCTGGTGGAGACATTTTGGTGTCTTAAAATTAAAGCGCCATTCTCATCTTTAAGTTAAATGGGTTAAATTAAATAATGCTTTTAAAAAAAATATTGTGTACAAAAATAATGTTACGAAAAGAATGTGAAGTGACATAACGTCCATCGACATTATGTTCGCTTTTAAAAGGACATAAGGTCCATGGACGTTTTGTCATTTTAGCAAATGGAAATTATGTCCACATAAAACCGTCAAAATGTTGAAATGGAGATTTGGATATTATGTTGGTTTTATGTGGACATAATGTCCATTTGGACAATAAGTCTGTTTTAAAAAGACATAAAGTCCATGGACTTGACATTTTATTTGTATAATTTTTTGTTTGATACATTTTAAGTATTAGCCCGAGTTATATTATATAACATGGCAGCGGATTAAATTCTTAGAGATCAATGGAAGCATGCAGTATGGCATGCAGTATGGTTTTAATAGGATGGGCAGTGCTACAAACCCATTCCTTTAAAACTTTTTTTTTTGAGACAAACAGACAACCTTAACAAAAGCTTTTTTTAAATATTTATTCATAACTGATGGATTTTTTTATATAAAATTATACAGAGATTTATTACATTACAATTTTTTATTTTAGGATATTGGAAGGAAAAATGTGTGATTTCATTAAGTGTTTTTAAATGTCAATCGTTTAGAACTGATTTGGAGTGGCTGTTTGATCTGTCTTGTATTGTAACTATGTATTTCGTTGTTCGTTAGAAGTTTTAGGTTATGTCTACAGATATTATTTTTAAACTTGTACATTAATAATTTTTTTTCATTTTAATTGTGTTTGAGGTTTTTAATCTATGTAGTAGAGATTTACAATTTTTGCTTCGCAAAAAACAAGCAAAAATTTAAAATATAATTTATGAGAGAATGGAATGAAGTAGAAGATCAAGAAATTGCTTAATAAGGCTAGTATTTTCTCTACAGTTTGCTTTTTTAAATTTACATCGCCTTTAACAATTTGTTTCTAGATTAATTTTGCGGGAAACAAAAAATTAATAAAGGCATTTTTAAACGGTGATACAATTTCTACACCACGATGTGTCCGTGGTGGTCCCACTGCTCATTATGACTTTATACTTTGAGAAATAATCTCAATGGTCATTCATTTAAGCGGCATACATCCCATTTTTATTTCGTTGAATATTGTCTTTTGTATAAATGAAACAAAAATCACACGGACATACAAATCAGCTCGTTAAGGTATGTTGTGATAATATTTTTGAATCTGTGGCAGTGAGATGCATGCAAATATTTGTTATTTATTTATTTGAAATTCTTTAATGTGAATGACTGGTAAGCAAAAATATTTTTTTGATTTGCCAAAAGGTTTCCTTTTTTTGTAAAAATATGTCAGATTATCGTGACAATTCTAGTATTTGAGTGCTAATGACATGATTCATGGTAAACAGGACGCTTAGGACGCTTTTTGTTGGATGGAAAGCAGTAGACGATCGAATATACTCGTATTAATTATTAAATAAAAAATGGTATGGTAAATAACAAACTCATTATTTAGCTGAAAAAAAATAAGATAATATCTTTTGTTCAAACGTTTTTATAAAACTAAGTCTTTTGTAAAACTAAGTAGACTTTAAATAGTTATTTGCTCTGGAAAATATGTGTACTTGTTTTTGCAAATAATAAATATTAAAATGAGATTATGTTATACTTCCAATAAATTCCAATCTGTTTTATTTTTGCCATTTTAAATAGTAAGGCTTCTATTTCATAGCTTAAGAAAAAACAGCTGGGTGCTTAAGTCTCTATATTATGTTGTTATTTTTTGTGGAAAGTATTTTTTTAAATTCATTTATTAAGCCATTTTGGGCTAGTGTAGACATAAACAACATTTTTAAAAATAGTACCTATAAGAGTAAGTATACAAAAAATAGATATACATATATATGTATATATCTAGATCTTAATTTCATTTCCGGCAAGAACTGATGGATGGCTTGTCCTGCAAAGTTGACGTTTTCCATAAACAATGCCGCTATATAGCGTTATTTGATATTTTGGAAATGTTGATTGAACATTTTCTCCAAAAATTTTTAATATTTTTTCTGAGTTATACGTGTGAAATTTAGTAAAAATGTAAGTGCTTTTTTAAATTATATATTGTTTCTGTAATGATAATTTTAGTTTAGGGTGATGTTTTTGGTTCTTGGTTAAGGAGTTATCGTGATTTTTCTGTGAAATGAAGCTGTGGGGAGATAGAACCACCATTTTCTAACGTTCATGTGCGCAAGCGCAGCATAATCTTTTTTTTAACAAAAAATTGATTATGGAAGATTTTTACAAGGTATATTTAGCCTGTCACCGTTAAAAGTTTGTTCAACGTTGCCTGCGACAATAAAACGCGTCAAAATTTTGTCAAACCCATCATAATTACAACATTCCGGATTTAGCATAAAATTAATTAGCAGAAAAGTACCAATTTTGTGCAAAGGGGTCGTTCAAAATTATAAAGGTTTGCATATTTCTCAAAAAAAAATATTTTTAGAGAATGACTGTAGCTTAGAATCTATAACAGATCGAAAGATGAATTCTTCGAAAAGGGTAGCCAAAAGATAAAGAAATGAACGAAACTTCATATCTCAGATAGAGCTCAAAATCTATAAAATTGGCTTTTTCGCCCCATTCTGTTTTATAATAAATAAATATAATCAAATGTTAGTAAATTTTGAATATACTATTTTCTATGCATACATAAAATTTTAAATTCACAGGACTTTAACACAGACGCTTCAACTTACTCCTCTCCGGATGAGCTCAAGGTAATAAAAAAATCCCTTCGACTATTTAAGGCACCTGGTGCTGACAACGTAATAAATGTTTTGCTGAAACATATATCAACTCGCGCGGTCTCGTACATATCGCACGATTTTTTTTAAACAAACAATGCTATTTTCCCCTTTGTCCCTAAACCACGCAAATCTCGTATGGACCCAACAAACTATCGCCCCAAAAGTCTGATAAATTTGCTTGGCAAACTCTTTGAGATTGTGCTTCAAATCAGACTCAACCTGTACATTGAATCCACCGAAATGTTTTTTGCGCAACAATTCGGATTCCGTTAGCAAGACTCCACTATCCACCAAGTCTTTAGACTGACAAACTCTATCAAAACAGCGAAAGACAATAGAAAATCTGCAGGAGTGATTTTTCTAGACATTGAGAAAGCTTTTGACTCTGTCTGGCACGATGGTCTTGTACACAAGTTCTACCAAGTAAACATACATGCATATCTAGTAAAAATAGTGGACTCGTTTTTAACTAACCGCACGTTCTGTGTGGTGTCTCCATTTCGGGTGCGACATCCAATACCCATCTGATTACTGCTGGCGTCCCACAGAGCTCTGTTTTATGTCCGATGCTTTACAACATATACATGGCCGACATCCCAACTCCAAAATTCTGCAATATTGTCTCCGACGACACTGCTGTGTTTACATCCAGTGTCTGTTCAAATGCCATCAGCAGAAGAATTGAAAAAGCGCTCCTTGAACTGGAATGTTTTTTTGAAAAGTGAAAATCATTCCTAGCGTGAGTGTTCTATATATAGGTGTCCTTTTGGAGAAATATGGCGCACTTCCGCCGTTTGCAAATAACACAAAACAAGGCGCTAAAACGAATGCTAGGTGTCCCAACCTAGAACAAAACGTCAACACTTATCGAACGGACAAATACTAAACCCATCATATCTCGGTTCGAGGAAAGATCGTAGAACTCGGACTACCAGCTAATCCGTGACGTCCTTTAAACCTAAAACCTACGCCAAACAGGCATAATAGGGATTGTCTTATTATTATTTTTTTGTTACTTTACACAAGGGTTTTTTTTCAGGCATTCTCTAATCGCACTATCCGCCGATCTCCAACTTCTACAAAAACACACAAGTTGTACAGCCAAATGCTAACTCTTAACAAATGTACTCTTTAAAATATTATAACATTCTATGAATAAAAGCCTTTTTTAAAAAAAATGTATTATAATTATTTCAAATATATAAAAACTAAACAATATTACAAAATAGAGAAAATTTAAAAAATATTGTTTATATAAGTAAATATTGTGAAAATAGGCACTAAAATATGCAGAAATGCATTTAAAATCTTAAAATATGCAAAATAAGTTGGGCTCATTTGATTGGAAATTCGATTAGCTGTATTTTGGTACTCTTGAAGACATGTACACAGACAAATATGTATTTACATTTTTTAATCTGGTTCTAATTATTATATTTATAATTGTTTACTCTTGCTCTATCTATCTACGAAGAAGATTAAAATGTTTGTCATCAATTTTTTAAAATATCAAAACTAAACTGTACTTCGAGACTATCTAATCCCTTTTGCGACAGACGAACATTGCAGATTATTTACGTTTTATCATCACTAACATGTGCTGCCTACAACAATATAATTTTGTATTTTTGTTGTTGTATTACTTTAGTTATGTTACAAAAACGCTACTTCACTGCACTGGCAAGCCGCAATAATTGCATTCAAAGAATTAATCGACTATCATTAATTCAGAGCAGCAGAGCAAAGTGGACGTATATATTAAATGCATTTACTATAATTATGAATAATAATACTAAACACGCAAAACTCATAGAGCGCAGCGCTTTACTTCAATGTTTAATCTTCAATCTTTATCGAACATGTAAGACGTAATTTTAGATTTGTTTTTAAAGAAAAGACGTACACGATTAATGAAATAAATATTACATTTTCTTGATGATATTAGGAAAACAAATCTATTTATATACTTCATTTTCCTATAAAATTGTTCAACATATTCTTTTAAAATTTATATAGCCTTTTTTATTTGACTTAAGCAGAATGTCTCAAATCCCAAGAGAAAGCAGCCTCTTACAAAAATCAGAAATGTTTGTTATTACTGTTGTAAAACCAATATATATGTATATATTTAGATCTTACCTGTACAAAAATACAAAACACTGATTTTCATGTATAATGTTTAAACACACAACAAAATATATTTATTGCCACTTAAAGCAGTTATTTTAAGTTATGCTATCTTCTCCCAATGTTAATGTCAATGCAAGCAGACTGATGAAGTGGGTTCGCTGCTCCCGCATTTGCTAAAAATACATCTTCCGAAACAAAACAAACCGAGTACAAACTAATGGGCTGTAAAACATGCAAACACACACACACACACACATGCGCGCGCATATAATCGTCAAATCTTAATTATATACTCAAGAGTCGAGACAAAGATTAACTAAAACATATATTAAATACAATTATGATTAGTAATTATTTTATGCATTGTATAGTCTGTCTTAACTTACGGATCCATTCTGAAGTATATATGCAATTAATTAGCTATCGGATTTCGTTTCTGGGTTCCTGTGGTCTTTGCTGCGTGCTGCGGTTGTCGTGCGCCTCTTCGTGTTGATATGTATTGGTGTCTGTGTGTAAGGTCAACAACAACAACGCCAAATAATACGGACGTATCGGTATTGCTGAGCCGAACTTCCTCCCGCGCCGGCGCCGTTCAACTTGGAAAATGTGGTACTTCTACGAGTTCTCTCGACTTGTGTACATTTGTACAGAACTGTATGAGTGTGCAGTACACTCTAGTAGGCGCTTTATGGCCGTGTGAATATGTATTTATTTTTAAGTTTGTGTGAGTGTGTATTTGTGAATTAATTGGCCATTTCACTCACAACACAAGTCTATATACAAACCGAGCCGCCGACATGTAATACAATACAGATTATTGTAAGTGTGTGTGAGTGTGTGTGGACGCAAAGTTGTAATAAAATATACTTTATGCAAATGGGGGCGTCAGCACACACGACTTAACAGTGCAGACGACTCACGCGAGAATGTCGAAAGAAAAGACCATGACATTTTTAAGCACAGCTTCAACCGGAGCACGCACACACTCATACACAATTATATAGATATATATTATTTATTTATGCCTAGATGTCCAACCAATAGCACAAACACAGAAAACATTGGTGCATATCAAATGAATTTCGTAATTTAACACTATTATTGTTTTCACTTATACAAAAGTAAACATTTCGTGTAAATAAAGTATAATTTATGGACTTTACAGTTTTTCGATGCCGTTGCCGCCAACCAACAGCAAATGCACATTCAACGACAGGATAAATATTTCTTAATGCGATTACGCGATCTATTTGGCCATCTAATCAAACGTAGGCTTTAATTAGTATGCACACAATCACTTTAGAAATGATTAGATATACGAAAAGCAAATGCAAAGATTGCGCATAGACACGAACGCGACGACGAGCGACGAGGGACGACGGAAGGTGTAGGACGGATGGAAAAATGAATGGAACTGACAAATATTTTTGTGTTTTTGCACTGTCAAGTGTCAACAGCATCGAAATGTCAATATGCATTTCGAGCGCCACGTAGTGGTGAGTAGCAGAGAAAACACTGTGGCGCTGCAATCGAGTTCTCTCAACTCATGTCATCGTGTGTTTTCTTACGCCCCGTAAAATAATTGTTTCACACATATGAATATTTTTACGCCGGGTAATGTATTCGTGAATATTGTTGGTTATGCAGAGCATTCAATTAACAGGGTGTTTGAAAATGATTTCAAGGCCAGCCTAATAGGTGTTTTTTTGTTAAATTTAATATGATATTATTGTAATCTGCTCAATTTGCAGTTTAGGATTTAGGATCTGAGATTTTCCCAACCAGATCCCCACTTACAAGGAAACCTCTTCAACCCTAAATACCAAAATCGAATGTTAAGGATTTCAAAAAAGAAAATCCATCGGTATTTTGGAGCGTTTCTAAATTTAAGATGAATTTGTTTGGTTTCAAATTAAAGGTATTTGAAATATCTAATTTAAAATGGGGAGAATCTGCCGTCTTGCAGGAGATATTCTATAAAACGGTCAATTTTTATACCATTTTATATAGAGTGAGAAAGTCGTTTTTTATGTTAACATTTTTTATAGGCCTAACGTACAGCTTTATAGTTTTTGTGCCGTGAACTCCCTATGCCAAAAAATGTTGTTCAATTTGGTATGAGTTAGCCGACCACAAACTAATGTTTGAATTGCCAAAAGACCTATTGAGCTGGCCTTGCACTAAAAGGTAGGTAGGTATTAAAAAAATAATTTACCCCTCCTTCCAACATCTAAATTTAATAAAAATATGACGTTTTTTTAGCATATCTCCTACATGAGATCCTTAACTTTTTAAATTATACCTTTTAAATGATACCTCTTAAATTACGAAACGTTCCAAAATACTGATTTTTATATTATAAAAATCTTTGAATTATCCTTCCGCCTTAGGGAGTGATTTCCTAAAAAATAAATTTGGATATCTGGTCTTTGGTGGTTTTTACACCCTATTATGGCAGAAGTCCAGTTTAGGCTTTTAGCCTCTTCTTACCAATAAATGATGAAACTACTCTTTTGACATGGGACCTTCAATTAAAAAAATAAGAATTACGCAGATGAACTGGTAATAACTATTAAGACTTGAATTTTAGTACATAATTTATTTTATTGAATATGTTATTTGCTCATGATTGTATACATGTATATATATATAAATTATATAATTGTAGGCAACCTTTGTGAAGCAATTGGGCGGAAAGGGAGGAAACGACATGATGAAGCGTTTCCTTGACGAAATTTTAACCAAAGATTTGGCACAGCTTTTTCGTTAGTCTCACAAATCTATGAAAGTTACTATTTTTTCGAAAATAATTATTGGTAAGTTTTACTAAAAAAATATATAGTATAATATAAATTATTAATTATAAACCTGTTTTAATTTTAGGAGCAATACATATACAATGTAAAGATAGCAAAGCAGATGTAGAGAAATATATGAAATTGTATTTCTACAAAAAAATCGTTAGAAAAAACACACAGCAAAAATGAAAAAACTTAAATTTATTATCGCAGATTACATGATATTTGTAATCATATTAAAATGGTTCTCATACTATATATATATAACGAATATTATGAAAGATAGTGAGCCTTCTACTAAGACAATATAAAGAAAAATAAAATTATTTTATTTTTAAATATTCATGTATATTAACAATATATGTTCAAAATATTGATTATCTGCAAAAGAACGTTAAAGAAACATTTTTATTGTCTTTAAATGTCATTAAAATAATGTATTATTATGATATATGTAGCTGTTTTACATTTAATTAGCGGTATCTAATATGTGTTGTATAAATGTATATATTAAATAAGTACAAATAAAATTGTTGTCCGAAAATAGATAATAATAAAAACTGTTCAAATATTTAATAAGATGAGTCAAAAATACTTAAGATCATGTAATATGTAAAATGAATATATTGCAATATTACAATATAAATATAAAAATTCGAAATAATAGTTTCAAATCAATTTCTTATGTGTTGTTATAATGTCTTATGAGTGTTGAGTGGTTATTACAGAGTAATATTTAGTGCTTTAAACAGTGCAATGAGGGCAGTACAATGACATAGCACTACTTACTTTTACTGACATGGAAGTGCAACTTGTAGGTTATATATTAATGTCTTATAAGTGGTTATTTCAAAATAAAATTGATTGCTTCTAACAGTGCACTAAGGCAGTACAATGATATTGCACTACTTCGAATTTCTAACAGGAAAGTGAAGATTATGGGTTTAATAGCAATGGCGTGTGTGTGGTTACTTAACTTCTGTCAGGGTTCTGCAAAGAGCATAACATTATGTTCAAAAATATAAAGCCTTTAGATAGTCGATATGCACTACATTGCTGGCATAGCAGTGCTATTTTGTTGTTTTAGCAGTTTTCGAGGTTTGCTGGGTCCTGGTCATGCTATGCAGAGCATGAAAATGAATAATAATTACATGTTTGATTATTTATTTTTTCTTAAAGGTATTTATTTATTTAAATGTATTAGAAAAACATATTTGAGAGACACATATATTACCCTTTTTACAACATTACTTGTAACGTCCATATATAAGTAGGAAGTAGTAACGCTCAAGAAGTGGTAGGAGGGGAGATGTTGATCTTATAAAAACACATTTATTAAAAAAATCACCCCTTCACATATTTATTATTTTTAAAATGCACTATTACGGTTTTTAACGTATTTTTAGGGGTTCTACAATATTGTTACAGTTTTGTTACGAGAGGGTCTACGGTGAAGAAAGAAAAACGTTAGTTAGCGTTACATAATAAATAAAAAGGGTTATATTTTGTAATGTGAAAGCTAAATGTCTCAGAAAAAATCCAAAAGTGAATTTACCTCTACCTTCCGATATTTTTTGTCCTAGTTTTTTATAGAAAACAAAATAGGCACTTCAAAAGTTTTTTACCATAGAAGTATAAACACAGGAATGATAATGTCAAACAAATATGCGTACCAAACATGGTAGAGAACTGCGTTAGCAAAAAACGCATACTACTATATAATTCGGTCCGCTATAAGTTGCATTACCGATTTTCCATAGAGATAACGCGATGTATGCTCGGTTATACAGAGTCATTCGGTGCGCTATGAATGTACGTACACAAGTTGTGTGGTGTATGGTTACGTCGATAAGGATCCTATCTAGCATTCCTGTGTTTATACTTCAATGGTTTTTACCATTACCATATGGAACACAAAAAGTGAGTTTAATGCAATTTAATAAAATCCGTTATTAGATAAAGCCTTAGGGATTGAAAAACCAATAATAACAAACATCTTCCTAAATGTGCCTAACTTTATGGTGTGTTCGTTTAAAATTTGATGTCCTTTTTGCTGCTTGGTTGAATGTCTATAATTTTATTCCTAGATGGTCATCTCTTTTTTTGTAAATTAGGAAATGAAAGAACAAGCGTGATAAAGTATAACTAACGGATGAGATAAGAGATGTTGGAAGTGTAAGCTGCTTAAGTAGTAATAATTCTCCGATTAGGAACAGTTTGAAGTTTAAATGGATAAGATAAATATAATAAATAACATCACAGTGTAGACATTATAATTAGATGAATGGGATTAATTTGGTTGAAGTTTAAATATGAAGAGTACCGATCCATTGGTACGTAATTGTTTATAAACTTCTGCTTTAAAAAATTATACAATTTGTTTTAATTAAATATAAAAGATTATTCTGTCAAATTTAGTTCCTTATATATAACCTGACTAACGGCACGGCTCTTCTACGGATTTTTCTATGCTCTTATTCAGCTTCTGCATGTATAATTTTCATTTCACTTATGTAACCTCAAACAGCTTGAATGTTCCTTGAAATTGACTTATATTTGAAAGCAATTTATTTTTATAATTACATTTTTATAGAAACGAATTATCACTTAAACATTTGCAAGAATCAGATTTGAGATTCGTACCGAGTACCGTATCAGTACCTGAAGCTTTTGATCTACCCATAGCCATAAAAGAAGCAATTAAATTAATAGTTTAAATATTAAAAAATATTGTTACCAAAAATAAATTATTGTTACCAAGAAGAAAAAAATGTTACCATAAATAAATGTTTGTTGCAATAAAAAAATGGTACAAAATATAAATTGTTGTACGAAGTTTTGAATTTTGTTTTTTGGGCAGTCTTAAATAAATATATAAAATAAAAACGGTAACGCACCACGCTTCTAAACCATGTGTTATCGTACGTAAAAGTCGGTTAAGTCAAAAAAAGTATTGTCAGTTGTCACTATTGAACTGTAACCAACCTACACAAAATTGTTAACCCACTTTCACACTATTGTCTTCCAGCTTTAATTGGGTCAGGTTGATGTGCGATGAGAAAGAAATATTTTTTGTTTCAGGTGGTTAACCTAGCCAAGCAAATTGGAACTCATGTAGCTGCACCACTCTCCAGATGATAGTGTAGAAGTGGTGGACTTATTAGATGAGTTGAAATTACGTATTTCACTGGGAAACCGGTATTTATTAAATCTTAACCAAGAAAACATTAAATCCTAAATGCAATCACATGGACAACAATAATGCTTCTCCATCTCCGAATTGCATATATACTATATATACTATATATATATACATATATACTATATACTATATAGAATATAGGTACTGTATAGGTATGTATAATAAAAAAACACATGTTTGTTAGTTAGTTAGTTTTATTCCATCGATTGTATAATGTTTGTCTCAAATTTAAAAGTTTTACTTTTTTTTGTTTTTAGATCTTGCCTTTCCTAAACATTTTACTAATATTATAATACATTTTGTTCTACATAAGATAGTATTGTGATTAATAATAATTTTACATTTATTCCATTGCAAAGCATGCTTATTGGTACACGCTTCTCGAAACTCACTTTTCTCAAATCCCACAGATCGTGTAAATTCGAAATAAAAATGTATGTGTTACCCTATATATACACCTAAGTTCAGAAATATTTAGTTATTTAGCACTTGGAAGCGCATGCATGACCTTTGCGCTTTGCGAGTTTTTAACAAACAAACGAATTTAAAAATTATTAAAAATCGTGTGTATCTAAAATATATTTGAATGCTTTTAAAGCATCTCTAATATGAGTTTCGAGATCTGTAGGTTTCGAAAAGTGTGAGTTTCGAGAAGCGTGAGTTTCAAGAAGCGCGGGGTTCGAGAACTGTATAATGATGATGTGTGAGCAGCAGCCATTCTTAATAAACCTTATTGTCCGGGAGGCAGCGATCCATTATTGCAGTTCAAACCTTAATTTGTTTGAAAATTATGCTTAAACAAAAAAATGCATAAACCAGCAATCGGCTACTGTAGGGAAAGCAAGAATATCGGCCCGCACACGTAAAAATATATATATTCCTTTTGTATTCACGCTAAAAATGTTTATCAATTATATATTTTTTTCCCATTGTATTAAAAGCAATCAACCGCTATAATATCGCCATAATCTTCTATATAAATTATAATCAGCTATTTTTGAAATGACTAACTCCAGAATGTCTCTGCATTTCCGGAATATTAATAAACCTTGTATATAAATAGACGGCATATTTGATAGTCTATTAAATTTACATGATAATATACAAATAAATATTTAAAAAAGTGCTAGACTTCTTTTCAGCATCATGCGTTGACAAATGTTAACACTTTAGAAATATTAATATTATTATAAAATATATATTTGTATTGTTAGGTAAAATTCCATTGAATAGATCAACAATAATTTGTAGACTATTCATTTTTTTAAAATACCTCTAAAACTCTTTGTATATTAAATTAACTTTTTTTTATAAATCCTGATATTTATCTTTAAATAATTTATAATTTTAAGTGTTGTTAAAATGAAAATTAACTGATGTTATATATTATACGAATGTTTATCTCTTTATATCTGTTCTTTTTTTAAATCTAATAAACCTAAATCTAGATAATCTATAATTTTAAGTTATTGAGTTATTATAACCCAAACAAATTCACATCAATTTGTACTAATACTAAAAAAAAATAATTAAAAAAACTAATATCTAGATTAACTCGTTAACCAGTCGTCGCATTTCCTTGAGACATCCTTGAAGACGGTCAACCTCAGCATCGAGTAGCGTATGTACAAATACATTTAGGTCCTCGTTGAAGTCATGGTCGATCGCATGGCCGCACCACTTGAGCTGATTCCACAATTTAAGATTGTACTGTCGTTTGTCCATCTCGAATCTGGTACCACCACCGGACACGACGTTAAAACTGTCAGCGTTGGTCTCGTTAAAGCGTTCCTCATGCGACACAGAAATATTGTGCGACACCGATTCTGCGTTGCGCTTGATGATTGGAATCAATTTAAGCAAGTTCATGATTTCCGGCTCCTGCAACTGTCGTAGTTTGTACTGGCGATTCGTAACGAAACGTCCAAGTAGAAAACCTGTGAATTAGAAATTCAGTTAGAATTTAAATCCATTATTATTTTAAAAAACAAATGTTACTAGGTTGAAAATTTTAAATTGTTCAAGTTGGAAATTGTACCAAAAAAAATTAAGATAATCACACATATATACACAATTTCTGCCCAAAATTAATATTCAATAATGCAAAAAAATATCAAAAATGTGCCCAGAAATATGCGCAAATTTATTTTTACAAAAATGCTAAATTGTTTTTGTAACCAAAAATATTTTTTTGTACCCAAATTTTATTTTTGGACGCAATCATTTTTAAAAAGGCACATGATTTTTAAAGTGTAAAATATTTTTCTGACCAAACCAAAAAAAAATGGCATTTCTTTTATTAACGCCTGTAGCACAAATTGTTTCAGAATGACCAAATAAGTTCGATAAAACAAGGGTCCACTTTTAGTGTTTACTTAAGTGAGAGGAATTTGCTATCTTTAATACACACAAAGTCGTCTCTCACATCACACTCACGTGAGCGAAGACTTAAAGTGGCAAAAGAATTTTAAAATACAGTACCTCAATATGTCTTGTATTTTTTAAATTGGGCCAATTATGATTGGAAATTTCTTAAAATGGCCATGGTTGCTCAAATTTCCTAAAATATAATTTTTGCATTGCTATAATGTAATTTTAAAACTACTAAGATTAAAAATTGCAAATCATTGCACCCAATAATGATATAATATAGTATAGTTGTACTCAAATACTCAAAAAATGGGTAAAAAACCGAAAAACAATTTATTCTTTGTAAAATTTAAATTTATTAAATTTTAGTTTATTGTTAAATTTTTTTTAATGATTTTTCTTATTTCACAAAATTTACAAATTTCAAGAATTTGTATAAAATAATTAATATACTTTGGTATTATTAATTTGTTGTTATATATATTTTTAAATAATTTTTGATTAATTTATATTCTGAAACATAAGTATTACCTATTTATCATTTCTTTATATCATATTGCTCTGGATTTACAATGGTTATGGGTATATCAATATCTTAGGTACCGACGGTACCGGTCCAAATTCTAAGGCTAAGGTAAATGAGAATTATTTAACCAGATGGTAAATAAGAGCTGTTGTCCAGCTTAAGAATAAACTTTATAAGGAAGTTAAGCTAATTCAGTCTTTTTTTGGCTAATGACATTAATGACATAAATACAAAAATTCCAATGGGGATTTTTTTTTAGTTTCTTTGGTAAATTACACGCAAACGTGCTCATATGTTTACAGAAACAATGAATGCTCTGGATATAATTAAATACCCCAATTCAGAATATTACCCAAAAAATAAACTTTACAAAAAATCAAAACAAAACAATTTAAAATAATATTTAAATAAAATCAGGGCCCGAAAGTACTATGTATGGACACCGAAGTTTTTTTTACACAAATACCGTATGTATATTACTTCATTTAAATCATATAGTTAGTCCGAATACAATCATAACTTTAAAGGCGGTGGCTAAAAAGGCACTTTTGAATTATTTTTATATTGAAGTTGAAGATTTTGATTTAATATAGCCTTTCTGGGTTGTTAAACAAACATTATACGGAAATTTAACTGACATATTACTCAGACTCCTAGCAGAAATTTGTGAGACCGCATACACGCTGTTATGTGGAACTGAAGAGCCACCATTAGCGACAGTGAAAATCAAGTAAAAATCAAGTCTCATAGCATAGTTAAAAGAAAGTCGGATAAAAATTCCGCATATCAAATTCCCTTTTTAAAATTTCAAATTTCTATAATTTTTGAATGCTTTTTTATTTTCTTGTTTTCATATTTTTTAGATAATTTAGTTTTTGTTTGCTTGTAGATATTGCAATGTGGGATCTCAAACCAATCCTCTGGAATGATGGTGTCTAATTGGATTGGCAATGCATTCAATGTGTGCAAAATTTTTTAGTTATGCCCAAACCGAATAGTTTTAATTATGATATTTGGTTTAAAAATACAAATATTGTCTAAATAATGCATGCATTAACTTAAAAAAACACATTTTTTATTTATATTTTTTAAGTTGAAGTCATCTCTTACAGCTTAAAAAGTTTTTTTAGTGTTTTCTTGAAGGGTTGAGCTGGTAAGTAATTGTATTAACAGTCATTTTTATTGGGAATTTCCTTTGAAGTACAATGTGTAATTGTACATTGGTTTAGAAAATCTTTCTTTTTTGCTGCACTTATTAGTAATGGTTCGTTTAATGTTGAAATTTTTTTAGGAGGGATAGGTAAATATAAATATTAAATTATATGGTCATGGATCGTTCTGCGGTTTTCATTAGATTTGTTGTTTATTTACCAAAAACTAATTACCTGTTTTTTTTCTTCGTTTTCGTTTGTATTTATTACGATTATTAAATAATAAAAAAGGTCTCGTAGTTTAAGATAATCAATATATTTTATTTTATTTAATTTGTAATATATAATTTAAAATCAATTTGTTGCAACTTTTATGAAATCTAGCTATTTTAAAAATCATTATCAATATTAAAAGGACATTTTTGAATAAATGTTTGAGTACAATAAAATACTAAAGGTTTTTAGTGTATTTTCATTTTTACATTTTAAAGAAATTACATCTAGCAAGTAATTATAAAGATATTTTCGATCCATCTCCAATAAAAATGTTGTTTCATTTTGTATTTTCCCCTAAGCCCAATCGATGTCTATAAAATAAAATTAATGTGAAAGTCTTTTAAAGCTATTTTGAAATATTTTTTTTACGAAATTGGGAAATTGAATTTCTTTAATTTTTTTTAGACGCGACATTGTCGTGTGTTTGTTTTTTACGCGGCAACATTTTGCCCGTCTAATAGTAGCTAAGGGCAATTGAAGTTTAACCCGGGCAAAACCGAGAACTAATTGTTAGTATTTATTTTTTATTGAAATTTAAAATGCAATGACAAAGGTCACGTGCCACCACAAACAGTTAAATTGCGAAGCACAATAAATTAGCAGATTCCGCCCGCGTGTGAATTGTTTGGGCGACAGAATTTATTTCTTAATTGCTCTAACGTTTTTCATGTCGCAATGTCACGTGTGCGACTATTTATAGAATCCAAAAATACTCTATATATTTGCTGGCACATTTAAATAATTTTACAAAAAATAAACATTGCGTCAAGTGCTGTTGAAATAATATAATTTTTGAGCTGTTTTAAGGTGTTCATGTTATTTTTTTTATATTTTCGCTATAATAATTGGAAAATATTCAATTTTCTAAGGTTAATAGTATATACAAATGTACTAATATATATTTTAATAGTTAATTAGGCATTTAAAGTTATACATATATAATAAAAGATATGAATATAATATAAATCCTTGTTACGACGCGTCTTTTGCTCAGGCATTGTATATAGAAGCATGCAATTTAAAATATATATATATATATATATATATATACTTTTATATGTACAAAGGCATATAATTTATAATGTATAGAATAGTATATATGCTACATAATAGTATAAGGAAAATGTTTGCATTGTAATAATACGACCGTTTACTTGGCGATATTGTATCGATTTTATTGATTTTCTTTAGCGGCAAGTCGTCCAATGTTGTTAAATTATTTGTACAATTACACACACACACATACACACACACGGATCCATTTATCTGTATAACTATAACCGAATATACTATTGTATATGTATATCGTGTATGAAGGAGTAATGTGGCGGGACGATGAATTATGAATGTGTTTACGGAAAATGCTAGCGCGTAACCCAGTGAACGTTTGTGGGTGCACATAAAAGAAAGCCAGCTGTTGCGTTTTCGCAAAAAGCTCTTCATGCGCACGCGTACCCGTTGTATATCCGGTTTAGACCAGTTTCGCGAGACATATTTTGTTTGTCTCTAATAGGAATAGGTAAACATCGGGAAAATGTGTTTATACATATATATGTGTGTGTGTGTATGTGTGTTTGTGTATTTATGTTTGTAAACCACCATCACCGCGGATATTCGATCAATTCGTGTATTAAAATGTATGGAAAATTCAGTGAGCGTGGTCGTGCGAATGTGTATAGTGTCGCTTGTGTAACTACTCTAGTTAGTGACTGTTAATTATAGTTATTCCATTTTTTTTAAAACTTACCAATCACAAGAGTGAAAAATCCAATGCTGCATATCATGCTAATGCATGTCCTTTTCGTGATGTAGGCCCGGACATCGCGATGACTGTTGATCCTCATTGCGGTCTGGTAGCTTAAAAGTTGTTGCATTCTTTGGTTAATCCATATGTGTATATACTGTATATATATATATATGTGTGAGTATGTGTGAATAAACTCTCTTATGGTGTATTGTCTGTATAGTGTATTTTTATGTAAATACGCGATTTTCTAACGGATTTAAAAAAGCTATGTTTTAACGACACACAAAAACACAACTTTATTGCAAACGCGGAGACACAAAATGACTGTGTGTGTGTGCTACTCGATATCTACTATATTTATGGACGCAGCGAATGTGTAGACTTGTAGAGTATATATTATATATTATTTATGCTGATGCGTATGATCTCTCGTCGTCGGCGTTGTCTTGATCTTCGTGCGCACCCACGCAAAAAAAAACTCGAACCCAACAAAAAAAAAAACAAATATACATTTTAATTTATACATACAATATTCCCGATTTAAAGATAATTATTTAACGATTCCAAAAATACGAAAATTCGCTGCGACTCAAAATATGATCTATATACTTAAGTATTGCTGCGCCGGGCTGCCACACGACCGACCGACCGACGGACATACGCTTTATATACTTAATAATGAACAGCAATTGGCATAAACAAAAATTATATGTAGTCAGTGGCGAAATATAATCAACGAGTATTTGAATTTATTTAGTATTTAATTATATACTCTACACACTTATTGTGAATAACAAATTAACAAATTGATCTTTTGAAATAATATATATTCCGTGTTATTTTTTGAATTCGATATACGGAGCAATTCAATAACTGTGGCGGACACCGCTCCTGACTACACACACCCAACTCAAATACACAACATTCGATATGATATTATGTATTATATATATATATATTTAGTATATGTATTATGTACACTCTCTGTTTAAAGTGTTCCGATGTTTGTTTATGCGCGCCGCGCCGCGCTTATTTTTAGGTCTGGCTTCTGAACATCGATAGATTTGTTAGTAGGTTGGCTTTGGCCGAAAGTGGTTTATCGCCATAGAACGAGCGCTCGTATAATTTATATGAGAATCTCCGACACGAATAATTATGTGAATCAATATACACATGAACGCATTTCTCGATGGATGCAACCTGGTTGAGCATTCCGTGGATGATGAGCGCTACGTGAGGTGCTGTGAGAGATCAGTGCGATTGTATTTATACGAGTATATATATATATATATTTAATATAGATCAATTTAATTTAATTCAAAAGCAACGTGCGTGCGCCATGAACCCAACAAATGGGAGGACAGACCGGAAAAGTGAGTGATTGGAAATTTAATTGAAGAACACGAGAAAATCGGCCGTCAGTTGGTCATCGCGTCGCGTCGTTTGAGAAAATGCCCGCCCGAAGGAGCGTGCGCTGTGTATTGTTTCAGGGAGTTTGTGTGGTGCCAACGGATCGCAGACTGAACGGGCAGTGCACGACGATTTTCGAGGAGATTAATCTGGATTCAATTGGTGAGCTAGCTATAATTATTGTATGTATGTATATCTTCTTCAATTAGATTATAGATATTTTGTTTTAATTATGTTCAACACTAGAACAACGACGATACAAATGCACTTTTCAATGCATGTAAAACAGGGTTTTTCTAAATCATTGAGAGAAATGCAACGTAAAATGATTTAAGAAAACCCCACTTAATCCTCTTACTGCTGACAGGGTCAATTGATGATTGTATGAACTTCCCTAAATTAGATATTATTACAAAATTACAAAAAAATCATAAAACCTGGAATCACTCCAACCAGCAAAAATAGATAAATATGACCGCTTTTGGGTTATTTTTGACTAACAATAAAATTTGCAAAAAATCAATATTGTAACACAAAAGAATAATATAGGCCCAAAAAAATATATTGAATCCAAATAAATTCTAAAGTGTCAATTAAATAAATGAAAAATGAGGCTTAATGGATTTTAAATCAAGGTGACATTTTACTTACCCTCAGGGCACAGAAGTTGTAAAATTAATTTCCATTTTTTAGTATTTAAAATAAGAAAAAATTATAATGTTTATCGCCATGTACTTGAAATTTTAATAAAATTGAAAAAAAAAAATGCAAAGTACTTTGGAAGATATTTTTTAAAAATGGTTATATTTTACGGACTAGAAACGGGAAAGTTTGGCATAGTTTGCTAATGAGATTCGTATAAGAACAGATCAAGAAAAGTTTTCTCCTACAATTCCACTTGACACATAACTTAAAGTATTTAATTGTAAACAACAAAACTGAAATTAAGGATAATATAAACTGACGAATTATTCAGATAATCCGACGTCAACTACAAATGGTAATGACCAACATCTATTATCAATAACTTCAGACGTTGATGAAGAAAAGAATGTCCAAAAAATAAACCTTTACGATGATCAACTCCGATAAAGAAGCCAATTCAAAGATAACATATGTAACCCCAACTTTATAATTACAAAGGGAGGTGTTAGATAAATGCACTTGCGTATTACTTTGATTATTGTTTATACTTTAAATAATACAAGTAACGCCTTCATGTTTTCTTTATACATGAAATGTATCGAGTTCTTTAGAAGATTATCAGACTTCTCTGTAATATGTATCAATTCAATAAATATGTATATTACTAAAAATATGGTTGCTATCTAAGTACACAACAGAGAAGTGTCTTAAATTGTATCTGATGTAATTGCATTTTTTCCATGGACATATCAAATGATAAAGAAAGCTAATTCGGAAGACAACATACTAAAAAATGTTCTTCAGTACTTACGTTTGTCTTGGCCGGTAAAACTAAAACATTCTGATTTGCAAATGATTTTCAATCGATGAGTATCACTATCTGAAATTGAAGGTGGCATTGTATCTTCTAACCGTATAATCATTATTTTTAAATAATAGTCTCAGATATTTAAACAACTGCATACATCTCACCCTGGCATTATTCGCATGAAAGCTCTTGTCAGAAGTTACGTGTATTGTCCTAACATGGTTTTACAAATAATTCAATTTGTTAGCCGATGTTTTCGTTAAGCTTCTGCAGCCTAAGCTACGAATACTAAAACGACTCTTTCGTCTTGGCCTAATACAAGCAAACCTTGGTCTCGAATTCACATAGACTTCGCAGGTCCATACGAAGGTCTAATCTTTCTACTAATGGTCGACTCATATACTATTTGGCCAGAAACATTTATCATACAGTCGACAATTTTCGTAAAACATTTGCACGCCTTGGTATACCTGATACTATCGTTTCAGACATCGTAGTGTGGATTCATTACAAAATTGTAGAATCCGACTCCGACTCCAACTCCACTTCGACTCAATTTTTTTTTTATAAAATAAACCTTTAATTCAAATATAAAAAAATTATTGAATTTTATCGAAGATATATCATATTACCGACTCCGACTTAACAGCCCTAATTTTTTATACTAAACTAAATCATATTATCTCTATCATATAGAGCCATACTAAATTTTTTCATTAAGAGTGATCATTGTTTTCAAAAATAATGTCACTGGGGTTAAATTTTGAGACTTCCTTAAATTAGTCAATCTCCCAAAAAAAATGTCTATATAGGTTGTATCTATTTTATGAATGAAGAATCTCAAGAAACTCTAAATATGATTTTCAAGATCTTAGAGTTTCGAGAAGTTTGGGTTTCGATAAGCGTGGGGTTCGAAATTTGTTAAATGATGATGATTTAATGATGGCTAAATAAAATATAAATAAAACGATCAAAATAAATCGAACATTTAAATATGTAATGAACACAAAACCATGAACTCGGGAAACAATTACTTACCAAATATAAAAAAAAATTACACACAATAAAAAAATTAACACATCT
>JAAAKO020007669.1:0-19026 GCA_010015015.2 Bolitophila cinerea | reverse complement strand
TACTTTATTATATATATATATATATATATATATATATATATATATATGTGTATATATTATCAGCAAAGTGTACAACTTTATACGCTGAGATAGATTGTCGGATCTTTGGATAATGTCGATAATAAATCATAGACGTGGTGTATACTTAAACGAGTTTATCTGTGTGCGGCTCGGCTGCGTATTTGCGTGTGTGCCACGCCAATCCATAGAATAATAATAATAATAATAATAATAATAATAATAATAATAATAATAATGAAAATAATACAAGACCAACAAGAACAAAAACGCTATACATATATTAAACACAAAGCGCGAATACTCTGGCCGGCCATGGTCCGCGCAAGTACTCCATAATACTCCTACTATATATAATATACCATCATTTATTTATATATATATATATTATATGCTACAAATAGTGGCGGCCTTTCGCAAGCGCATGTGCAAAACACTATTTTATTCAGTGTTTGCACTATCACGCAGAAAATATATCGTCTAATTGTGTAATAATTCGCGACGTTTAAATGGCTGCACCGGTGCATCGGGCCTGGGATGAGCGCAGAGGTACTCAAAACGCATCTATAGAATCTAACTATATATGTGCTGCATTATATATTCTGTATATTATATAATACACGTAAAACCGAAGCTTAACTGCATATGAATGTGCAAGTGCATTGTGTGCATATACGCGTTCTAGGGATATATAAAATAGTGTTTCCATTGAAATTGCGCGCGCGAGCCCGTGAAGAAAAGCCAAAGCGCAGCCGCCGGTTGCTTCACCGCGCCGCGTCGGCCGTCTTGAGCACTAAAAAGGGACAAAAATGTTAAAATGTTTTATAGAATCTATAATAAGTACGTTAACATTTATAATACACATATACGTTGAAATATTAACATGTACAATGTGTACACCTGTACAGGTATGTTGTAATCTAATGTTTATATTTTATCGGATGTTTGCTCCTTTCGTAATTGCCCTTCGAAATGGATCGTCTATTTTGTATTTTGTATATCAATGGGATAATTGTCACATTTTACTACATAGTCAAGATGCTTGTATTAATAATGTCTATATTTTTGAAATTGAATGCAAAATCAGTTTGCGGTGAGACAGTGTGCGTTTAAACGTGTTTCTCGTTGTGATACATGAATTGAATTTATTACAGGATTAGCATGTAGAAAATAATATATACAATATATATAAACAATGGTATTTTATAAAAATACAATTTAAGTATCATCTAATCTTCATCAACCGCATATAAACAAATTAATCCTGCAAATATGTTTCATTAGTGGGACAAACATTTCCATAATCCATGCTAATAGCATTGTATATTTATAAATTTAGAAGAATTTTAATAAAGGTTCAAACTGTGATTTGCGACAAACTGGTGGGCCAAAAGATTGAATTAGACCGCCAAATTTCCGAGAAAAAACCTTTATAGAAAGAAAACCAGAAAGTAATATTAAATCTAAATAAAGGCCATAAACGCCCTCAAAAACTATACTGTTTGTTTAAATATTTTATAACGTTTTTTAGCATACTCTCTAAGGGGGTTATACAAATTATTCACCAAAATAAATTATATGCCCAAATACGGGCATATACGGGCCCAAATACAAAAAAAATATTTTGTAAAAAATATTATTTTTGATAATTTATTAAAGGTTAAAAAAATTGATTCATAGTAACAAAAAATATTTTGGCCCGACCTGTTTTAATTTAATTTTAAACCTCATATAAATAGTCCTATCATCTTTCAGATGCACTTATAATTCGAAAATCGATTTGCAAAAATTACGAAATTCACAAGAAGTTCTTTGAGATATTTAGATCACCATTTATCGAACAACAGCTCCGTGTCAAAATATTGTTTTTGCAATTGGTTTTAAATTAAATAAAAAAGTAAAATTTTGTTTCTCTTTCAGATAAATCCTCGAAATCAGTTAAAATGACAATATTTAAGTAATATAAGTATTTGGAATGGTCGCAACACGCGACCAATTTTGAGGCTTAAAAATGGCCCGTGGACAGATTTAGGTTAGACAGATCTGGTCTACAGAACGATTTAGACTGTTTTTTAAGTTCGGCTGCGACAAGCCCTTATTTACATTTTTGAATGGTGGGTAAAAAATTCAGGAACCGTTGTTCTAATAGTTTTTAAAGGTTTGCGTACAGTTTATATATACATACAAGAAATAACCAACAGCTATACTCGATTTATAACTTATAATAATTTAACTAACATAATTAAACAAGCATTTTATAATAAATTTATAGCTATGGTTCTCTGGTTTCTCCTAATTCAATCAGGGACAAATATAAACTATGATAAATTTGTTTTCGGTACATTGAATTAAAATAAAAAAATATCAGCTCTACATGAAGAGATAATAAATAGTTTCATATTTCAAAAATATATATTATAATTAAATTATATATTTTATTATATTATAACATATAATAAATTCATCGAAAAAAAAATATTTATAAATTAAGGTGCGTGGATATAATTTTATATTCGTTTAAAAAAATCTAAAGTCAGCTGTCGCAAATATGGTCAACCGAAGCTTTATAAAAGCAATGACTTCATGTGTACGACAAAGCTAAGCTAAAAAGTATTTCTAAAGCTTATCACCCAAATCAATATCAAAGCTATAAAATCTTGGCAGCATTTGATTATCCTCAGGACTCCATAAACGAACATTCATCCCAATCCTACCAGCTATAAGCCAGATAGCTTGATGGGAATATTCAGGGAGGAATTTATATATTATTAGAAAGGGTTCCTTAGGACCCCAGAAACGATTTTTCATCCCAATCCCACCAGTTTTCCTGAAGCTCACGCATTTTTTTCCAAATTTATTTTTTAAAATTATTTTTAGTACAATTTATTTTTATTTTTATTTTTTATGTAAATTTGTTATTATGTAAATTGTTTTATGTAAATATTCCAGCTACCTTAAATATTACCCAGGTTTATTTTAATCTACTGTTAAATATTACTAGTAATTTGATTGCTAGTTAAACGCTAAACAGGTAGTTCTTTTTACTTATATAAACCATATTAGTTTATAGGTTACCATGCTGACATTATATAATAGATACTAATATATAACTAAATATTTTTTAAATAAATCGTGAATATTTTCTGTTTTTTTTATTAAAAATTACATTTTTTATTCTTTGATTCTTACTTTACGAACTCTTTTTAGAGCTTTTCAGGTTTCTTTAAAATAATAAATTCTGTATAAGCAACAGAATTAGTAATCTCAATTTTAGTTTCTTTGAAGCTGTGGTAAATGTATATTAGCATAAAGATTTAAAAAAATTATCTATTTCTCAAAATATATTTTAATAATATAGAATAATCGAAATACAACTCACAAATTTGACAAATTATAAAACAAAATAAAATTAAAAAAATTACGTAATTAATTACAAATATACCGATTTGCCAATTTGCCTCCCTCCTAATTCACTTTGACAAAGGTTTTCTATCAAGAGATTACTAAAATTTTTGTGCGCGAAAAGTAAAAAAATAAATTTAAATCTCTGTTTACTAAACGGTTTCTTTTTTTTCTAAGGTTATCAAAGCCAATTACCAAAGAAACTTCTGTTCCTGAAAGTTTTTAAAACAGATTCTCTGGCGAAGCATTAGTCAATTTTTTAAAGAAATTTCTTCATATTGTGTAACTTTTGTGAGGCAGAAGCAGTAGCAATACCTATTTTCAGGGCAATTATAGATTTTACCGGAAAGCCAAGTAAATTATGTGCAATAAAATATGTATTTATTATAAAGCTTATCACAATCATTATAGCTGGTATTGATTTATCTATATTGTTAGTTGGAAGGATTTATTAAACCTAAAACGGAAATAATAAACGTTACCTATATCTTTTGCATGTAACATTGTGAGTTCACTGGAAAAAAAATGTACCGCAACATGCAAGTTTTTATTATTTTACATATTACGAATACAATATTATTTGCTCTGTAATGCAAATTCCCTTACTAGACCTAGCAGTTTTTTTTAAAAATAGATACGATCCATGAAACCAGATTTAATAGACAGGTAGACGCAATTAATTATCCTCCAATATGTCCAGTCCAACCCACGAGAATGCAACATTGAAGATAACCAGAATTCAACATAAACGACAGTTTCGTATAATTCTCTTATCCCGTTGAATCCCAGAGCCCGTTTAAAAGCACATTATATTAACTTATTGGCGCTATATAGAGTCTCAATACACAGACGGGCATCACGCATATATAAAATCCACATTTTCCTTGTCCCATCGGGTTTTAAATGTATATACTAAGTATATACTATATAGGAAATATACATGGTTCTATGGCGTGTGCGCTAGCGAACAACTCGCATATATCTATCTGGATGCGAATACGCGTCAAAAAATATTATTTAATTCTATATATTGTATAAACGAAGACTACCTACATACATAATGCTAAATAACGGATTTTCCTTTTCTTGACAATTTATTCGTAGATGTGAGCTCAAGATACGGTCGCTTTGACGTGTGCGCGCGCGCCGGCCGGCCGGCCGTGCCTATGCGTGCGTCCCTGTGCGCCAACGGTTAGTTCGATGCATTGCGCGCCACGATTGAATTATGCGCGCTTATATAATTAAAGAAATGAAGAAGCGAATAAAAATAGAGATTCTCTGTAGAGTGGAGAGTGGAGAGTGGAGAGTTGGACAGACAGTGCATGTGAAACGGATAAAAACGAGACTGGTTCTACAGAATTTATCAATGTTCTGTGTAGACAATAATAAAATAAATAATAGTATATAGTATTTGTGTGCGTGTGAGCCAATAAATAAGTAAGTATAAAGCAGTTAGCATTTTTATAAGAAAGGCTCTATGTCTTCGATACAATTATTTTTATGTGTGTGTGTGTGCACGTGTGAATCCAGCATTAAAAGTATTTAAAAAACTTGATCGTGTAGCATATGGTGCGAATGATTATTTATAGTACATTATATATATATTTCCAGTAGAAACAGTTTACTATTCCTGTATCCAGTTTCGCTGTAGGGTTTTTGAACTATTGTGGTTGTAAACACATAAATACATAAATACATGCTTTATATGCTTTTAAAAGGCATCATTATCTATATCTACAGAGATAGAAAGAGAAAAAGAATAGCTCATGCGCTGCGCACACATCATTTCAATCAATCAGCTCTCGTTCTGAATCATAAACGATTGCACGCGCGTTTGAACGTATATAAATATAAATACATAAATAATGATGAGTAGTAAAAGTGCGCCGTGTTTGCGGCTTTTGCGTTTGTTTCTGGTGCACGTTTGTGGTCTCGTATATCACGTTCAGTGTCAGGTGCAAACAAAACGGGAGTCTATATTATGATGTTTACAGAAAGCACACAAACAATATAATATTAAAAAAAACCATTGCGGATTCCTGTTACGTAACTGTGCTTGCGATCGGAAAGAAAACTCTCAATTAGGCGAACAGAAATCAGAAAGTACACGTTCACTTTTTTTCAAGGAAATTGCAACAGTTTATGTTTTTTTATTATTTTACATATTAAAGGTTGTAAGGTATTTACCGAAAAAAGAGGAGCATATGATCATCTAATCATACCTATAATGTGCACTTTTGCACATTAGCCCTCCAAAATATTATTTTTTACCTTGAAAAAATAAAACGATCACCAAATTATTTAAAAATTCGCATTAACCTTGTGTAAACTGTAGATAAAACAATAACTTTCTTTGGGGTAATTTATATATTTCTGACTGATCATTTATTTTTATTCAATTTTTTGGTAATTTTTTTAGGTATACAGTGTTTTATATTTGGTGCTGAACATTTATTTATTACCTTTGAATATATATATATAAAAGGATTTCCAATAGCAACTTGACATTTTTTATTTCTTATTGTGAACGTTCATTAAAAAAAAACTCAGTAACTCCAACATTTTCGTCATGCAAAGACTCACGAATGCAGAACGTTTACAATTAAATAAAAATGACTACGAAAATTTCGGTCGGTGATTTGAACTTGAAGGGCCATTTTCATCACTATCACAAGCTGAAGCGAACCGTTAAATAAGTTAAACAGCAAGTTGAAAATCGTTTTTTCTTTACAAGAAGTTGAGCAGAACTAGATGTTTTCAACTGGCTGATATCTATTAACTTGCTTTTTGAAATATCCTTGGAAATTGTGTTTTAAACTTCAATACGACAGTGATATTGACAGTTTTCATCTTGCCGATTATACTTTTTTTTAATAAATATTGTAATCGAGCGATACGAGCGGCTGCCATAAATCAGCGCATAACATTTGATTTTAAAAAGGGCAACATTCACTTCAAACACGATAACATTTATAAAAATAACAAAAAAAATACTTCATTTTAAATTGTATAAAAAATATATTTATTATTTAAAAAAATATATTATTGTGTTCGGTTGTTGTCAACTTTCGGCAAGTTAATATCAACCGCTCGGTCTTTCTCTTTATATTTAACATAGCCGCTGGGGTCTTCCTTATTCACACCAAACGCCAGATTCAGCTCGCTGGCAGGCGAGACAAACACCAGGCGATAGACGATCGTTAAAGTCAATGGTGAACGCTACAGAGACATGTTGCAGCGGTATTTCTTCAATCAGTTGCTTAAGCTGGACATCAGTGATATGTGGTTTCAACAAGACGATGCCACATCCCACACAATGCAACAATCGACTTATTGAAGTCCAAGTTCGGTGAACGAGTTATATCGAGAAAAGGTCCTGTCGATAAGCCGCAGAGATCTTGTGATTTAATACCTCTAGACTTTTTACTGTAAGGCTACGTTAAATCGATGGTTTATTCAAACAAGCCAGCTACGTTAGAGGACCTAAGAGCAAACATCGAACGAGTCACTTCCGTGTGGCCTAGTCATCGAGAATTGGCTTCAACGAATCGACCGCTACAAGCGTGCCTGTGTTGGACATATGACCAAAGTCGAGTTCAATTTATATTTGCATGGATTGTACTAAGCCAATAATAAAAGTTTTCATATATCTAAATTGCAAGATATTTAAAAAAAGTGGTCAAGTTCTTATTGAAAAACGCTTTATAATGTTTCTTAAAATCATTATCAGTGCCTATTATATAAATCTCGAAACCCACTCTTCACGAAACCTACGCTTCTCGAATACACGCATCACGAAACTATCGATTATGAATATATGAAATGAAAACATTTGTGTCACCCTATATAAACCCAAGTTAAAAATATTTTGCTCAATTCACGCGTTTTTAACAAAAAATAATAATAAAGAGTGTATCTAAATATAATTTTCGAGATCTGTAGGTTTCGAGAAGGGTGGGTTTCGAGGAGTGCGGATTTCGAGAAGTGTGGGTTTCGAGAAGCGTGGGTTTCGAGAACTATATAAAATAATGATGTGTGAGCTGCAGCCATCATTATTATGTATTTAAAAATTCTTATCAATATAAACATAATTTAAAGTAAACATAATATGCCTTAGAAAAAAATGTATCATGTCTGCGTTTATTATGTCTGCGCTAATTTGTTTTCCGTGTGCTAGAGTCTCATCAGGACAAATACAGACTCCTTACCTCCTAGGAGCACATTAGCATGATTTATAATTTAAAAAAATGCAAATACAAATACCCTGAACAAAGATAAACACATAATTGTTTATGATGCTGTGGCTGGTAGAGATATTTGAATAGATAGTAATTTTGTTATGTTTTGTTTTGTTATTACTCGTATAGATTTTTATAACAGATAACAGTTAAAAAGAGCAGCATATAATTTAGTATATATCTCCGAGAACCACACACAGAGGTGATCGCTTTTCTATTAGTCAACTCAAACACGCATTGACCATGTTTACTCACACCTATGTGTGCAATAAACACCGGCACATACATTTACATATTGTGTAAATTATTATGTGTTATTTTATAATTTATTACTCTTCTTCTTATCGTAAATGTCAAGTGTTTTTTTCTTCAATATTTGTGCTGTTTGAATGTTTACAAGTCTAACGGTTCACAGTCCAGATATCATCTCTCGGAAAATATGTCAACCAATGCCAATTTTTCACTATTCCAATGTCTGACGAAGAGAAAATAGAAATATATATTTATATGCTATATTCTTTTATATTCGTTGCGGTTAACATTGTCGTGCACACGGTATATGCTGTGCACAGGTGAAAAATTATCGATAGCGCACATCGAATAATATATACGTGTTTTATTATCGATGGGGCCGAGCTAGCACGAATTTATTGCTCGGCGAGAAATGCCTGCACATAAACATTTCACCGCGCATTTCATTTTATACAATATATACATATATTTAGATATACTATTCTTTAATATATCTATTCATACGTAGTAAAATTTAAGTGCGCATACATTTATAAATGCGAGATTTAAATGTTTATTTAAGAAGCGCCAAAAGATTTATTCGTCGCGTATATTTGCATCAGTGTGCGCACGCGCGCGTCTTAGTTGCGCCTTATGCTCGCGTGTCTCCAGCGCATGCTTGTAAAGGAACAATAATATGGATATGGCCAAGAGTTTATATGTATGTGTATGCAAATTTTCCCAGTAAGTATACAGCATAATGTCCACTTCACTCACCGATAATGGCATTCAATTCTCATGACCCTTTGTGTGTGTGTATCGGTATTATATGCATTACGCGAGACATGCTGCAATTTACGTTATTTATAACATCGCGTGTTGTGTCAAGCGGTGCGCGCTATAAACATTATGTTTTGTTTTTGTTTGTGTTTGTGTGATTCGATGTGCGCTTTATGGATATCAAATGAGAAACTTTGAGTAAATAGGATTTATTATTGTTCTACCGGTAGTCACATTATTTTGTAATTGCGCTCGTTTTCATTAAGTTCAATCGCATTATTATTTTTCGCATTTAATAGTAAATATAGTAAATGTCTTTTAGACCTTGTTTTTAATGGATATTTTAAATCTTCATTAAATCCTCAATTCATTCCAAAGTCGATATATTTCTTACGCCTCAAACAAAAATTGGCAGCTCTAATTTAAAATAAAACTAACATTAAATTTATTTTCTGGCTTAAAAAAAAATATTTTTACATATGAAATCAATTTGTCAGGTTTTACTTAATACTGCTATTCAATAGGCATCCTAAAAATGAAAATTTGAGACCAAATTAACTTTAATTTTTTTATATTTATATATGAGTCATTTGAGTCATTGCAAATGGTCTGTAAAGGTGTACGTCTACAAAAATTATCAGGCGTTAAATCAAAAGAGTTCAATAGGCGACGAAACCGCATTAATCGCATCGATACATATATTTTCATTTTAATTCTGGTTCGTCGCCTATTGAAGTCTTTCGTTGCAACGCCTAATAACATTTCTAGACGCACACCTCCACAGACCGTCTGCGATTGAATGACCTTATCTTCGTCGGCCTAAGATCTCTCAATTATTTTAATGCACGTATATTACATAACTTAGATAATCAAGAACGAAATTATATACGATGTTCATTCATTGCGCGCGCGTGCGCTCACAAAAGATATTATACTCTATTATGGTAATGTGGGCGTTCACACTTCTTAGCCACCGTGCGCGCGCGCGTTTCTTTGCTGTACGATATTCTTTTGCGCATAAATTAAATAATATTATACTTTTATGATATGTTTTGATATGCGTACATACATGTATACAAATAAATATATAAATATATACAAAAAGGAGGTGCAGGCAGAGCACGTGCTGTGCGCATATTATGTTTCTGTTCTAGACTATCTGCGTAATTATTTAAAAATAAGAAGTTTATCATGTAAAGGCGAGAAAATCTGCTATATATACACAACATACATTTTAGTATAAATGTGATCAACTGAGCGTGTCTCCAAAATGTATATTAAATTACATTTGTATTTTATTAACTCACTCGAGAAATGCATATTTTATGCAAATCAATTATAAAATGTATTATGCGCAATGAATTTTGTTGTCTAAATATAACTTAATAATATGAAACTTACAGTTACAGACTCGATGGCATTTGTGTGCTCCTGTTGCCGGGTCAGCGAAGACATCCAAATTATCTGAAAATAAAACCATTATGTTAAATTTGTATTAATTATAATAAATTATCTTATTTTAGAATTAGAATCTAAATGTAAACACGGCATATAATCTTATCGATGACATGATATCTTTGAACTAATTAGCAGCACACACACAGAGAAACAAAAGCGTAAAAATGAAAATTTGAATAATTTAATTAAACGAACGTGTACGTCTACGTGTATTGTGTGTATATAATATAATACTATATAATATAGTAAAATACGTGTTCATCGTGATCTTATTTCGCATTTATTTATGAATATGTACTGTGCGTGTGTGTACGTACATTGTGACTTAACACTCTATGTGGTTTGTGCATAGGCACCTCGCGGTGCGCATGATTTACAATTTACAACGTGACTGCACCAAGACCAAGTGATAAATACACTTAATTTCAACTGATTTTTTGTTCAAACACAATCTTCGTATACATACATACAAACACACTTTAAACATCTTTATAATAAGTTGCCTGGTAAGACATCAGTTTGAATGCATAACACATTAATTATGCAGCAAATTTATACGGCATAGCTTATACACATAGCTTATATACGATTTCATAGATATAAAGACAGAAGTGTCTAACATACATATAGATAAATGAAAACATACTATAAATGCTAATGAACTGCGCGAGAATTCGCGTAGAGCAGTTCACAGAAAGAGAAATTGTAAATTACTCTGCAATTAACGTGCGATCCATTTATATCAAAGTGCTGCTGTGTATATATCTTTATATGTGTATCTGTATGTGTTTTGCACACAAAGATAAACGCCAAGATCGTTCACACATTATATGAAAAAAAATATGACAGTTTCTGCATAAAAATGCATTTGCATAAATGCACATGCGCATACGATCACTGCAAACTGCCAAGTCACTTTCTGATGAATTATGCGTCTGTTTGTGTATGTTAGGAGGATCGTTTGATATTATATAAAGTAAACGGAAAGTAAAGTAATGTTTAGTGAAATTATATTTGTATGTTATAAAAACATACTTTTTAATTATTACAAAAAGAAGCTATGTTTTATGATTACAATTTTCAACATATAGTACAAATGTTGATGTCCTCCAAAAAAATGACATAACAAAAATAGACATTACAAAAATAGACAATTATTTGTGCACTAAAATTACATTATAATTTATAAAATATAATCAATAAAGGACAGAAAATATCTCCCTATTGATATCACTTAATTTTGTTCGCTAAATTAAACAAAATTGTCCTGTTTTGAAATATTTAGAAAAATCGTCATTTTCAATATGCTTTTTTGGGACTGTTGATATTATTCGGCTTGAAAATTAACTAAAAAAATAAAATATTTACCGGAAAAATCCTTTTTACTGGTAAATCTACAATTTATTTTATTTTATAAAATTTTTTGTTATTATTAATCAACAAATACATTAATATAGTACATATATTATTCAGTTTTATATATGTTATTGAATATTTAAAAAATCTCAATTGTTTGTGATCATGTTTTGGAATTATGGAATTTTTTATCAGCAGTCCGTATCGCGGTGGAAAAAATAGATCCTGCATTTTTCTTAGTTTGGATTTCGGAAAATAATATTCATGTCGCCACAAATTAAATATATCATAAACCATTGTTAACCATAATTATTACGGACATTTTATTAAATTTAAGTAATTTCAAGCTTCGTTTTGTAATATTATTCTGTGGTTTCAGATTATTCACCGTTTAACTTACTTTTAAACGATATTGTACAAGAAAATTTCATTTGTGATGGAAACACAAGTTGTAATGTAAACATTTCATCCATTTTTTACCAACATTTCGATATAAACCTAAACAACATTTACTTATTTTATTTTATGGAGGCTATAGTCTATAGAATGTAAGAAGGATTAGGCATTAACTAAGGTGGTCCAAATCAATCACCTTAGTATTTCCGAGCAAAGTTTTCTTTTGTTTGTGTATTGTGTTTCTTTTTTACTCGTGTTTAACTTGCTTTTTGAAGTGGTTGATTTATTATTTATAGGCTTTTTTAAAGCTTTTGGAGTTTTTTTAATGATCACGATTCACGAAAATGTGTGAGAAGTTGGATTATAGCAGACATGTTTTACGTCCCAGAAAAAGACTGTCTATAGAAACATAATGATAAAAAGCTAACAAACCCAAAACCAAAACGAGGCAAGACGTTTTGTTAAATATTCCAGCGGTAACCCATTTTCCATGGATTGTAAACAGTTAAGCAGACACCTAGAATGCTATAGTTGAATCATAGAAAGAAGTTTGTCTAGAGAAAATAAGCCAATGAAACAAATGCGCACCGCATACGCTGTTTATTAACCCATCGCAAGTCTGGACGAACCCGTGACGTGTCCGCCTGGCGAAAGCGAAGTTTGTTTTAGAAGAGTCTCTTCATCATAACAGTGCGTTTCCTGAGCAGTGGATTCACGTTAAAATCGAACGTTCGATATTTTTCGAATCAGAGATATTTTGGGTTGAATTGGAAACATAAGAAGACATTACAAAAACAGTGTACATACTTAAATGGAAGAATTTTCGATATCGGAAGTTCGCCCTGCTACCTGGTCCTTCTGTTAATCCATTTGGAGAACAGATTGATGAGATTATCACTGACCATGAAATAAATATGACCTCAGTATATTGTCGAAATTTCTTGATATATTTCAAATGTATAATTCGTATGAAATTTCTTAATTTGAAAGCGAAATAATTAAATGTTTTATTAGTTCAAATGTTCAAAAATATACCAATAAGGGTTTGTGGATGGTCAAAGCTAGTTTGGAAACCCCTTATTTGTACAAAAGGGCGATCGATAGCAAAAGATTGGCTCTCAATTTTGCGTCCGCTTAAAAATACAATTTTGTCCTACAAGAAATTGGAAATCGTGTTCTTATTTAATAAAATATCTGCACGTCACCAAAAAAAAATTGTTTCTAAATAAATGCAATAATTTCACCAACATGTTAAAAATACGTCCAAATTCAAAAAACGGTTATTAATTTATTTATTGTTTCGGAATGGTATTCATTAAAACAAAAAAAATCCAACAAAATTGGTTATTTTCTAATTTGATTGTAACCCTTAAATAAATTCAAATTAAATAATCTAAAATTTTCAAATGATCATATCATTTAAAAATCGATTCGTTAAAAATAACTAAATTCTCAAGAAGATCTTTGAAATAATTAGATAACCTTTTATAGAACGCCAGCTCAGAGTCACAATAGTTAAAGATGGAATTCATAGAACTACAGCTTACAATTACTAAAAAAAATAAAAATTAATAGATTTATTTTTTTAAATAATATGTATTGAAAAAAAAAATAATCTTGTACAACGGAAAAAATAAATATCGTTTCTGCATTTGGTTTAACAAATTTGAGCAAATCTATATCTTCAAAATACAAATTGATTAGTGAATTCGTGTTTCTCTTTCAGATAAATCCTCAAAATCAGTTGACAACAATTTTTCAAGAGTAATATTTAGGTAAATTAGAAATATCTGGCTTATCTGCCCTTGATTGGATGTCGTCGAGTTATACGGAACACCTAGTTTATAGTAAACTATGTTTTTCCTTGTTATTTTTTCATATATAATGAACAATCACTCGTTATCTATACGTACTTCTGACCTTTTCTGCATATCTCCCACTTTTGCTCTGCAATGCAAACTAGAACGACACAAAAACCAATTAAAATTTTCTATACGTTTTCTGTCACTCTCGACAAAAATTATGTACAGTACATTAAATTATGTAGCTATATTGGTAAGTTCCTTCGCTTCGCACAATTTCAAAAATAATTATACACCGCATGCCGAGCCTGTGTCGAGCGTGTAGAACACCTCATCGAATATCGCAAATTTGCGCGCTGTTATAATTAAAATGCTAAGCTGGTGAATTGCACATGCACACACACACGCGCGTGTACGCGATCATAAATAAAGGCATCTACATTCTATATGTTGTATAATATAATTTCATATATATATACTATATATAATAGCGTTCAACAGGTAAATCTTGACGCGTACAGCATCGAGCGCCTATAGTCTCTGGCGGCAGCGGCCAGGCCGTTTTATAGGTGGTGGGCCGAAGATGCTACATGTTTTTGAGATTTGCCCACAAATCTCAACGGCTGCGCGCGGATAGGCGTTACACGTAAACACTTTTCCGCGCTCACCTTATGCATAGCTTGTGCATGTGCAATGTGCATTTGTGTGTGTGCACTCGATTCTATTTATTTAACACGTACCCATAAAATAGTTGCATCTTGCATATATATAGTTTGCTCGCGAGTGCTCATGTTACCCGGCGCGTATGCACGTATAGTACATTTATATATATATATGCATTTATGCAAACATAACTTTGTTGCGCGATCTAGCCGGAGAATTTTTAATTTATTTTCTCCGCGTGTAATTTATGCTTATGAACGTGTACCGCGCACTCAGCAGCAGCATTGCGGCACAGCGCAGCATAGTCATGCATTGCATATACTATATATGTTCTGTATATATATATATATATATATATATATATGTAAAACATACATATGTGTAATTGTGTATAGTCGATCTCAGTGTATTGTACATTTTATTGTTTCTCGACCATTGATTCGGTGTCTATGGGCGCGCACCGCAAACATTTAAGCATTCATATGGAGCAATAAAATTCGATTAGCACTTGAGATTGCGTATTGCAAGCGCACGGCCGGGCGGCTGGCACAGCGTGGCCGGCGTTCCTGTATGGGTCGACCCAGGGCGAACGAAAGAAGGCTGCTGAAATGTAATACACACATACACTGCTTATAGATCTTGATTCCACAAATACCACGCGGTCTATGTATTTGTACATTATGTGTGCGCTCAGAAACGTTTATATTTAATTAAAATCAAGGAAATTAAAATTAGAATTCCATTACTTATGATGGAAGTCCATGAGCAGCACCGAGAAGGACCGTATATATTTAGTTCCTATATATATATATATATATGTAGTGGGAGACTTTCTGTATCGTATCCTTATATGTGCACGACCGCAAGATAGCATCAAGAAACTTTGCGTCATGTCAATATTTGTTTACGGTTAATTACACTTCGAGGCGTTGCGGCACGGCAAAGACTGTGCTCTGGTGTAAAATATGTACTTCAGGTGTTCACACATACTTGCTGTACTCGTTAATATCGGGATGAGTACAGATTTGAAATGCAATATCTATTTAATTTGAAATTTGTGTGGTAACTTTATAATTTGAGGACTTTAAATTCTATAATAAATCTAAAATGAAAAAATGTACTAGAATTTTTAGTTTGAATTGGGATACATGATATCTGTGGTAAAGGCTTTGCCATTGAAAACTCATTTTGGACAAATAAAGCACTTTAGGCAAAAGCTAAAATACAGTCATTTAAACATTCTATTATTAATTAAAAAAGTTATGGATTTCCCTAATTTTGTTGGATTTTTAAGTGAAGAACCAGAACAGGTCTATTTTCAGAGATTAATGTAAATTTATCAATATTATTTTTATGTATTTTTTATTTTTATTTTTCCTTTACCATATTGTACTTTTGCAATTATATCGTAGAGTCGGATAGATAGTTTGACAGAGATTTTGAAAGATATTTAGAGAGAGAATCTGAGAGAGATTTCAGAGAGTTTTTCAAACTGATTTTGAGAGAGAAAGAGAGATAGAGAAAGTGTGTGTGAGAGATAGATTGTATTTTATATAGATTGTTCGGGTTGAAAACCTAAAGTTTTTTATTAAACATCATTTAATTTTTAGAAAATGTAAAAATGCCGTTGTTTTTAACAATGCGATTTAAAAACAAGTAAAAAATAAGGGATAATTACTGTTTTCCTTTCAAAATTTATTAAAATAGGAGTTTATAAACTATATCTTTCTCTAAGTCAATTGTCAGTTCAGTGAGCGATATTTTATTTATAAACAATAGTAAAAATAGTTTTTTTTTTATTTTAGTTAATGAAATCTAAATAAATTTATTACTAAATAATACTAATACTAATAATAAAAGTAAATAAAACAAACAGACAATACAAAGGTGTTTGTTTGTTTCCATTATATTTAAAAATTTCTACACTCTTGGATATTATTGCAAGCGTGTGATATCCTAAAAAATAATTATTTAAATTTAATAAAAAATGTAAATTAAATAAAAAATATAAATATTTTTAAAGAATGACTCCCAATTGACTAAGCGTTGACTATCTCACAATCTCTCTCACACAAACCCTCTTCTTCTCTCTCTCTCTCACTCGCCCTGAGTTTCTAGGTTTGCTATCGTAAAACAAATTATAAATTGAATTTAAAAAAAATATTAAATAATATATTGTAAAATATCCCATGTTTGTTTTTGGGGTCGTTACATTTCTATTGAATGCAGAGGCAGGAATAGGGTAGGGATAGTTGGCTGAATCGTCGTATGTTGATAGAGATCAACCCAATTCAGTTCATAGGATAAGTAGAAGGAAAAAACTATCTGAACAAAACCTTTTTTTTACATTATCTTCCTGCGCCAACAACTTTCTGAAAATAGCAAAAAAAACTGCAAAAAAGCTTTAAAAAAAACTAAGAAAACATCAACAAACTAGGAAAACCTATAAATAATACATCAAAAAAAATAATAACATCTCTTAATTCGCCTAAAATCTTCAGGAAAATATGTCATTATTATAATGTTTTTTAATTCCACTATATTTATTAGAAAATATAAAAATTCAAAGTAATGTTGGCGCAGGATATTGTCTAAAAAAAAATATTGTTCGTTCTAGATTTTTTATTAACAAATTTTCCGTATATCGCCGTAGTTTGACAGTTTTTTTGACACCCTATTCTATACACTTTTTTGAAATACCGTTTTAAAAACATAGAGATTAATGAAACTGTCCTTCAAACAAAAATCTCTTTTCAGAAACAATGTAGCCTGAAATTGAAAAGTTGCGTTCATTTTATTCGTTCGTTTATTCGTTGGACGAATTGTAAGTAACGGTTGTATTTAGTTTTTTGGTTAGATTTTCCGAGCAGTTTAAATTATTTTTGATATAATTTCTTTAAAAAAATGAACTCATGTAATATAATAATAATAATAACTTCGTGAAAAGTAAAAAAAAGTATTCTCGAAGTTTTAGAAATTCTCGAATAAATTTCTCGAGATTCGGGAAAAAATATTGGCCGGCAATTCTCGAGAATTCGAAAAAGGAATTCTCGAGAACAATCTTTACTTATATCACATTTAAAGTATTGGTGCATGCAAAATTTCGTATCCACTTTTAATTGTTTATTTCAAATATATTTAGCAATAAGATTATTTTTTTTTGTATCAAACTCAAAAATGCTCCTAGGAATCTAATAAATAAATAAATAAAATTTAATATCTATTAAAGACAACTTCGAGAATTAAGTCGTGCAAAAAAGCTCAAAAATAATCGAAGCAGATCCGTCGGAAGTTTCAGGTGCATCTTTATCTCAACCTCAACGAAAACGTCGTCAACTGAATAGTTTTTACTTCTCAATCCAATTTTTTTGAGAAAGATAAAAAGTACTGTTTTATTTAAATTAAAAATGTATCCAATATATATTTTTATGACAACGAAAAAAGACAGCATATACAAACAACTCGAATATGTCCAGATTCGGAACGTCTACCAAAAAGCAATAAAAATAAGAAAACATTTAAAAATATATGGCTAAAATACAGTTTAGGGGCACATTTGTAAAAAAAATTTCCACCCAATATTGAATGAAATGAATGATTTAAATAAAAAATAACTGCATATACATATATATTTTTTTCTTTAATTTATTTTATTTTATTTTTTTATTCAAAAAATAAAAATAAATAAAAAGGTTTTGGTCATAGAGTTTTATTGTAAAGCAAAAATGTGATGCCGTAGACATCACGTTTCCTTCCATAAAAATACTTTTTACATGAGTAACCATGGTAACAACATCCTAAAATCGCTAATATTTATCAAATATCAAAAAAAATATATATAAAAAAATGCAGTAATTTTTTATTTAAATCATTCATTTAAATGCTGTTTTTATAATATTCAAACAAAAAAGTTTCAAACAAACTGTAACCCTCCCTCCCTCAAGGGGGGGGTTAGGGTGATGGCGAGAGTATCAATCTGACAGCTGATTCGTACTCAGGGGCTTGTTTCCATTAAAATATATTTTTTTAAATTCGCCCCTAAACTGTTCACTTGCCGATTTTCTTTTCCGAATTCGAAGTTTTTATCTATTCGGGAATTTCTGTTCTCGAAATTTTTTTAAGAATTCTGGAAAAATCTAAAATATTAATTTTTGCATACATTAAAATCAAAACTTTTTTCAAAGTTTAATAATCAATTCTTTAGAAATATGAATTTTCCTATAGTCGGGATAAAAATCCGCTTAATTTGAATATTTGAACTGACTTTTTTTGATTTCGAAGTTCATGAGCGAATAGTGAGTTTAAGTTCGAGATTGTGCTTTTAAGTTAATGTTGTACTTGACACGAGCGCGAGAATGGTACTTAGCTTGAATTGCATTTAAGCCGATATTAAAAATATTTATAGTTATTTTTACACTGAATTTATGGTTTTGTTAAAACCATTTATTTTCCCGATTTCTCGAGAAATCTCAAATCTCGACATTAACTACAAGAATCCAATGCTGTTAACATAGACAAATTAATGTTGCATGTTCACGAGTTACCAAACCATCGAAATTATATTTTTACGCTTAAAAAAAACAAAAAAAAATTGCCTACCAAAAGGGGAATACGAATTTTGAGGTACGGAAAAAGTGGTACGCACCTTTCGGAAATTTGCGGTACGCGATTTATGCGGAACA